>JARHVA010006213.1:732500-792500 GCA_037957365.1 Torreya grandis
ACACATCAATTATGGATAATGCTCTTCCTTTCATTGAGGCCCAACTATAGGTTAAGATTTTTCCATACCGTAGTTGTCTCATTGAAAATTTTACATTTGTTCTTGTGTAGATTAGTTCTCTTTTAGAGCCTTCATAGACTTGAATTTTAGAAAACTTTAATAATTCCAATGAGAGTATACAAATTGAGATTATCAATGACACATATGTTCTTGTGTACATTCATCTTGTAAATTTGAGTTGTTTATTGTTAGACCATTCTTCAGTGTTGACATTTTTTGAGGCTTTCTTTGTTCTTCCCATGGACATTATTTTATTGATTGTTCCATGTCATTATTATTCTTTGGATGTAATGAGGGTAGTTATAAACACTCCTATTCTCTCTCATTCATTATATACATCCTTATTTCTATATTATATAGTTAGGCTTGTGATTCATGATTAGACTTTGGCACATTTGAGAACTAGTATGGAGAGTTTTGAGCATTTGCTAGAGATCTACATTCCTATCCGCATTCCACTTGAGTGGGAATTCAACAGTTTGATAGCTTATGGTTTATTTCTTTTAAAATGAAGAGACGTCATTTGTTGTAGAGGGACTTACTATAGCATTTGCCATGTGACATTTTATGCTTACCTTCACTTTCATTTTTTGTGGAGACATATATCCTTCATATTTTCTATGATACTAGAATCATCACTATGTACTTGGGTATCTCATAAGACCTAGTTGCTGGAATCCAATTTTATAGCCCACCTAAGCTATGTTTAAGGGGGATTATTGGAGTGGGTATTTTACCTTATTTTATTTGTCTTTATTTTTGGAGGGAGTTTAATACATTGAGGTTTTTTCCTTTTACTCCACTTTTTGAGATTTGCATTATATGTGGGTACCTCATTAGACCTTGTTGATGGGACCCATTTTTTATTTTCCACCCACCTAATCTATGATTAAGGGGGATAGTGGTGTAGGATATTTATTATTCCATTTATTTATTAAATAGATTATCCCTACACATTTTTGTAATAAAGAGGTTATGTGGGTGAGAGGGTGAGTTACACTTAGAGTTCCACATGGAGTCCAACTGAGTTCCATTGTGATTTCTCCTATGAGTTTCACCTTGAGTTAAACTTAGTCACACCATGAGTTCTTCTATGAGTTTAGTCCCTCGAATCCTTATTTATATTCCTCTTTACCAGTCTATTATGATAGAGAAGATAATTTGTAATCAAGGTAGTTTAATACATTAGGCAAATATTTTACATGTTCTTGCACATTTCTGAATACAAAATGGTCATTAATACAAAAAAATTGTGTGCTCACTCTACTAGAAGATCACCTATTGGCCAGTTATGACAAAAATAGGTTCAAATAAAAAAATACAATTAGGTGCATCTAAAATAAGTAGTTTAACACTAGAATTCTTTTCCAAATCTAAAGTAGATATAAACCTACAAATAAAAATTGGGAAAACTGAACCATAGTAAAAGAAGGATTATCACAATAACATATCAAATTATCATCTAAAAAATAATAATACAATAATTTGTTTTACATACAAAGTGTCACCAACTATTTTTTTAAACATACAAAGGACAACCCATCTCATAATATTTGTCCAACAATTATTTTATTAAAAATCTACTAATAATTTTCAAGCAGAAAGCAAAATACTCACAAAATTTATACACCTTTTCAAAGTTTGAGTTGTAGAATAAGCCAATAACACATGTAGTGAAAAGTCAATCTCAACATGTGAAGGTCTCTGAGATGACATTGGTGGTTATTGATTTTTTGATTGCTTACTAGATGTTTCATTTAGATTGAGTTACAGTTCTTGCACTGAATGTTGAGTGTTCTTTTCTAGATGGGATAAGGATGAATTCTACTAGACAAGGGATGAATTTTTTGAGCCTTATAGCATATTTTTATATTATTATTTGAGATATCTATGTTTCACATCTAAATTAAGAAAAAGTAGGAAGTAAAACATAACATTAGAAACAAGGAAGAATGATTTTGATGGATATGACATTTAATTTTCTCCAATTTATTAAAGTTAAATATTTGAATTTTCATAAATAAGAATTCACATCATTAACCATTAAAAATAGAAATGCATAAAAATAAAACTTTCCAAAATTTAATTTATTTTCAAATAGTTCAAACTTTAGAATTTTTTGATTTTTTTTATATTCCACAATTTTTAATACAAATGAGCAAATGTGATTACAATAAGTACCTATTATAATATGTAATAACAAATAAAATAATGTTATTTTTCATGACATACATACTTATTGTAGTAATATTTTGAACACACTATGAATTAAACAAGCTAATTTAACTTAAAGCATAAACTACCTATTAAGAAGGATTCATGACATAAATCAGAATGATATAAACTTTACAAGATTCCTTACTCATTATCACCTCCTTCTAGGAAGTTATAATGGATGAATGATTGCATGTAGACTCAGATTTTTGGTATAATGATGGTATGATTAAAAGAGTTTGACGATAGATGATGGATTGGATGATTGATTTATAGATTAATTTGACATTGATTCCCTACAGGCTTTCTAGTTGTCTCTAATGGAGGAGTGGTCTTGCTTATATAGATTTAGGATGTAAAATAAAGGTTTTTAATTTGAAGTTAGAGATATGAGATCAATGGCCATGGATTATTCAAGGAATATTGAATTCCTTAGAAGTCTCTAGTTTAGAGACTTCTAGAGACTTAGACGAGCTTCTCCATTTCTAGATACTTATCCATTAGTTTAGGGATAATGGAGGATTAGGTGGGAGTTAGATAGGTATTAGTATATGATTAGGGACATAGGGATGTAGGAAAGGCTAGTGTGTAGGTTAGTAGGTGGGTAGGTGAGGTTATGGGAATTAAAAATTCCCTTATAAATAGATAACTAGGATTAGATTAGGATAATAGGGATTTAAAAGAATTAATTGCGAAATGGGGATGATTAAGTTTATTTAGGATAATAGATGGGGATATTAGATAAATGACTAAAAATAGGATAAATTAATGGAATAATATAGGTTAATCAGAATTAGTGTTGACTAGTAAGAATATCAGTCAATAATAATGAAGCAAGCAGTTTTAGGTGTATACTTTTTTCCACTCTTTGAAAGGGCATTGTAATTAGAGTGAAGTGGAATGAGGAATGGTATTTCAAAAAAAACCATGTCATGGATGAATGATAATAGATGATGTTAGGGGATATGATGCCCCCTCAAGGGGACATGCAAGAAAGAATGAGCCAGATGGCCACTCGAAATAAGAATCAATGGGTCGGATTCGATTGATAAACATGGGGTTCATATACTAGATGTGAGATAGAGGATGAAGAAGATGAGTCTCAATTGATAAATGAGGTAAAAGTTGATGATGCCCCTAGCAAAGACACATGGATAGGGAGTAAAGATGATGTGTGTTATGATTGTTGACACATTTGAAGGGAAAATAAACCAGAATGAGATGATGATAGGATTAAAAAGGCCTTAAGCTTTAGACATATCCCAATGAGTAACACATGCAAGGGAGATATATAGGATTGGATAAGACTAATTTGATAAGATTAATGATTGGTGTGGATCAAAGCTAGAATGATGAATATGATGATAAGGATAAGATATAATGGATGATGTGGTTGAGTGATAAATGAGTAGAGATGATGATCCTATAAAAGACACATACAAGGGAGAGAGAAAGGATAAAGTGGTTGAGCTATCCTTGGGCACTAAAAAGAAGCCAAGTAATGCCTACATAGTCTCTAAAGACCTCAAGCTAATGTAGTTCTGACTAGAGGATAGAAGATGATTATGATGATGATGATGATGATGATGATGATGATGACGACGACGACAACGATGATGATTAGGGATTAAAGGATAATATTAGTGATGATAGGATATTGATTTAAAGGTTGAGATGAGGATAAAATATTGGGTGTTAGTTGAATGGTGTGTGAGGATTATATTAGTAATGGGAATAAGGATGATGAGATAAATGATGAGGGTGTAGATGATCAAGCCATCATAAATGTCATAAATCTCATCATAGTCTAAATAATCAATCAAATATGGCACTTGGTAGTATGCCCCATGATATAGACATGACCAATAAGGCATTGTGCCAAAGTGAATGAGCTAATAACAAACTCTGCATCATCGAGGGCACTTATAAGCATTATTTTAGTGACCTCATAACATCCTCATTCAGTGATAAATAGATAAGAAGAGATATGATGCAAACAAAACATAAGACAAAAAAGATATGTACATGATTAAATAAATGCAAACAAGATAAGAAAAATAAATAAGTAATACACACACAAGTATCTACATGCAGTGTCAACATGTCTTATCTAATGATGGGATGAGTGATTAGGGGATGGGTTGAACTATAATGATCAATATGTGACTGTGGACTTAGGATAGACTTGGATAGACTAATGATGATGATTAGGATTGAGACTTGGAGATGGACTTAGATGAGGATATGGATGAGATGTTGCCCCTACTTGAGGATAGCATGATGGAGAGTGGGAGAAGGTCTTTGAATACTAATTTGGTCTTGAAATCGAATAAAAATTGGAAAATAAAGGTGACATAAAAAAGTGATGACCAAGGATTACCAATAGACAAGGCCCTTTAAGAAACCATCTATTAAGAAGACTAAGAGATGATGGGATCAAATACGTTTTACACTAACAAAGAGTAATTGGATGGGTGCTAGGTATGAAAAGGCAATGATAAGGACAATTATGGGATCAAGCACCTTCTATACTAGAAAAGAGTGATGTGATGGGTTCTAGATATGAAAATAACTTGATAGGGAAGTGATGGGTACTAGATTAAATTCTTGACAAAGTGATGTCTATTGATAATATCTAGGTCAAGGATCATAAAGAGATGGAGAGATGGGTAACCACTCTGATTTGGTTCCAAGACTAGACATTGAATCCAAAGATGGAGACATGGAGATGGATGCAACTAGGAGATTAAGAAGAAGACAATACATGATGGATTATCTTTGGCTTTTTCATATTTTATGATTTTCAAGGTTTTTAGAATATTTCACTTTTTAATGCTTTTTGGGATGTGTATGCACACTATACAAATTGGGTTACTAGAAAAGGGAATACCAAACCTATCAACCAAAATAAATATGAGGATCGATATAATGATGAATGCGGTGATAAAAAGATGAGGACTAAGGAGAAATAGACTAGGCATTGCTAATGACCACATTATGAAAGAAAAAAATGTCTATTGAACTAAGTGTTAATTAGAGGATATGCCAATATGAGGAGAAAACATGTCTCAAAACACATTCCACTTCCTTAAAAATATCAAGATAGGTAAAATGATAGATAAGATGTATGATATGATGGTAGATGATGGGTAGGAATGATGGACTAAAGGATGACATGGATGGGTGATAGATAAGATATGGATGGATTTTGCCCCCAAGTTTTGACGAACAATGGAGATAATTAATTATTCTACCATGACACTAGAAACCAATTTTCATCATGGGACTTGCCCAAGGAACCAAAAGACTAGTTTTCACCATTAGATAAACAAGTTTTTTTGTTTCATTTTTTGACTTATGGATGGCATCTCAATTTATTGGTGATGAGCAAGATACAAGATGCTAAGGCTAGATAGAGATGTTAGTTGACACATATTATGGATAAATGTGATGATAAGACCATGTGATGGTGACCTTTATTGACTCTTGATTTAATGTCCTCCTAATGTTCTAACCAGGTATCTTCATGACCCTTATGAGGGAGAATGCTACTTATGGATTTGAGATATGATATGGATGTGATGATGTCATGATTTTGATGATGGGATATAGGATGTGAAAGAGGGATATGATCAGATTGGTTAATATGATGAGGTAATGAGAATAAATGGGGTTTAATAGTTACATAAACCATTAGATATGGTGGAGGGGATTCTCTAGATTGGTGGCATGAGACTATGAGATCCAAGAACTTTTGACTTACTAATCATTTAACCTAAGTATTAAGAGGATGCTTGGCCCTATGATTATTATTTTTTTCTTTCTTTTGAATTAATTATTGGATTTGAATTTGATTTCCCCTTGGTGCCTGATTTCAGGTTTCACCAGAGGAGATTTAATTTTGACTTGATATATGATTATTTTAACTTTGATAACCCCTAGTGCTCGATATTGGAATTCACTAGGGGAAGAAATTATTTTATTAGGTTGATGATTTGACTTTTATTCAATTTTATTAATGGGAGAAAAGATGGTTTGATCATGCTTTATGATTTTTTGATAGTGGTCTTAGATTTTTGTAATTACAACACATGATATGAAATGTAGAGGGGCATCCAATGATGCATGTTCCCATTTATTCCCATCATGCCGTGGGATATGGAGATTATAAATTTGAGGTGGATGATTAATTTTGTGTGATGGAGTAATGGGATAATAGGAAACATACTCCTCATAAAGGTCACTAGGATCCATAGCCTCAACATCAGAGAAAGTGTCCTCAAGAATCTAAAAAGGATCATTAAGACAATTAAATAGATAGATCATTAAGAATTCAATTATGAATTCATCATCCTAATTGGGATATTCAAAAGAGTAGGAATTATGATCATTTTCTATAATATTAGATAAGGATGATGTTTTTGATGTTAAATTTGATTTAGATACTGGTGTTACACATGATCCTGAGGTAGATAAAATTTGTTCTAATTTTGATGCTGATTTTGATGTACTTGATGCTATCTTGCTAGTAAAGAATGATTTATCCATGATTAACCTCTCAATGGGGGGTATTTGATGTGATGGGTGAGAGGGAGATTATGGATGAATAATGGATGAAGCAAAGATAGGTCCATAAAAGGGATTATGGGATATATAAGGACTAGGTTTATGGGGAGTAGACTTGTTTTGATTTGATGGATGGTCAGAGATAGGGGAATCATGGAGGATTGATAGGATGTCTTGAACTTGTCTTGGAAGGGGAAATGTTTGATCATGATAAGGAATGGAATCCTGGAATTCCTCTTCTTGTTTACCCAGGGATTTAAATTCACTTGATTCATCCTTGATTACTATGTCACCACTATTGATGAGGTCTTGGACATAGTCTCAAAAGTTTTGACATAGTTTAATGGAATTCCCCCAAGTTTAATGATATAGACAATATCAATTTTCTTTATACTAGGAGGACATAGTCTTGGTGAGATCAAGATGTTGTATGGGTGGATATAACATCATGTTAGTAGTGACAAGTTATTGGAAAAAGGATTCCAAAGATATAGGAAGGGGAGTATAAGGATCTACTTTGCTTTGTGACTTTAATGTGTAAGCATTAAACTTTAAATCAGATGGTGTTTGATGTGGCAAGGTATATGGATAGGTGGCCAAAATTGGATTCCCTTTACTAGTATGGGCAGGAGTAGATTATTGGCTATGATTAGTTGATGGAAGATTGGAAGTAAACTTATATGAAGGGGTTTGTGATGGAGGTGAAATGTGTCATCCTTGTTAGAAGCTATGTATTGGTCTATAAAATGGGGTCCAATTACAAGGTGGTGGGTGATAAAGGATGAAGGGTTGGTGATGGATTATGATTAGTAGATGGAGGATTTGATTGTGTACAAGTACAAATTAAAGCTAAGGGGCTTTAGATAGGTCTAATGGATGATGGAAGGGAATGGGATAAGTGTTGATGTTGGACTTGTTTGGGAGGTGATTTTAGGATTATGGGGTCAAAATCATCAAGAAAAAGATAACCCATCTTCTATAGATGTAAAAGGAATTCATCTTTATTCTCTATGTTTTATTGATTGATTAGGGTGACCACATCAAAGAACACTGATACAAATTTTGACAAGATATGGGATAGTGATTTGGGGAGAATGGGATCAAGGTCTAAGGGTAGGTGGTCACCTAACTCTAAGGATTGTAAAAGGACTTAATCCCTATTGGTTGGGATGTATTGGTCTACAAGAACTGGTTCAAAATCCATGAATGATGGGTGATAAAGGATGGGTGATGACAGGTGGTTGATGAGGATAGGCTAAGGATTAGAGAATGTTTCCTTAGCCAAGTAGGTCCAAAAGGACCAATATATTTTTATAGATGATGATGAGGATGAAATAGATAAATGGATTGAAGTGTGATTTAGATGATGTATGACTATTATTAGATGTCAGATTGATAGTACAATAAGTGCTAATGACCTATTAATAATGTCTACTAGTCAAGCTAGAAAAAGGATTAGGGATTTGATGGGTGCGTAGATTCAAACTAGTAAAAGGATAATATGATAGGTGCTAATTATTAATATGAAAGATGATTTGATGAGGGATGATTAGATTGATGATGGGTTTGCTAGATTGGAACTGATAGAGTGATAAGATGTTAACAAGATAATGAATAGGTATGAGATCTGATTGAATAATAATGGACTAAAATGATAAGATGATATAGATAAAAATATAGATAGGTGATGATGGGATGAGAATGATTGGGGAATGATGGAGATGGTGTATACATGTTTATGACTTAGAAATCCAACTAGGATAGGATAGGATGAGGGTACACTAGATGGGTGATGAAGGCAAGGTCAAGATAAGTGATCAGGATATGAACTTAGGATAGGATGTGGAGTATAAAATAAGGTGTGATTAGGATATGTATGTAATGGGGGTGTGATTAATGATGGATGTGTCTAGGATAACATGTGGATGTCAAATAAAGAGGTACCTAGGATAAGTAGGGGTATGATGACTAAAATATGTATAAGAGGATATGCAAGAGGGTGATGATGTAGGATCAAAGGATATACAAGATGATGATGGGGAAAGTATGTACATAATACTAAGGGTATGTACAAGAGGTTAAGACAAGAATACACAAGATAATGACTAGGTTATAGGAATGATGGAGTGATGATGAGTGGATATGATTAGACCAAGAAGGGATGAATACAAAGAGAAAGGAGGTAATGGTAAGGATGTTCAAGATATGTGATGGGAGATGGGATACGTATAATGTGTATGAGAGGGTGTTAAAGATATAAGTGGTGGGGATGATAAATATGTATGATTAGCATATATACAAAAGGATGATGGGATAGAGATATACAAGGTGATACAATGATGAGGATGGAATATACAAGGTGTTATATTCCAAGGACCTAGATATTTATCGATAGTAAAGGCTAACTCAACTCACAAATAGTACAGGCTAAGCACAACACACACCCAAGAAAGAAAGACATAAACTATGATTAGTAAACTAATGAGTATGCAACCTAATGCCTGCACCATCCTATAGCTTCATAGGTGAGGCTATAGGTTGGTGACCCATTATGGAATCAATTTAACCCTCTTAACCCTAATTACACTTGATGGCTACTTCAGAGATGATATTGACTCTTACAATGAAACACCTTTTATGATTGAAAGGTCATAGCATGGTATACACAAGGCCTCTAGGGGTATCCCTGGTGTACACAAAGGCACATTGGGGACCAAGTCTATATAGGGTGTTTTCTAATGCTTAATTTAGATAATTAACTCTTCCCCTTCATGGATGACCTATATGGGTCAACCTCTTAGCCTAATGATAGTTCTCCTTAATTTTTATACTCTACTTGAATATGTTGTTTGGTTACTGTGTAGTGATGAAATCCATGACACTAACCCCTATAAACTAATCCCATGTGTGAGGATAAATTACACATCACATCTTTTCCTATAGGGGAGGGGTGGAAAAACAAGCAAAACCAGTAATATGATTAATTAACCAATTTAATTACCTATGTGTGAATAACATGATACAACAATTATACACAAGTAATTATATACAAGGAATTATTTTTCATAATAAAATTATATATATACAAGACAAAATGGATAACCAAAATTTATTTTTAAAGTGCCAAATGGATTCTTTGACAAGTGGCCTGCAAGTACACAGTTAGTAGTTCAGGTGGCACTCAAAGAGATGTCCTACAACACAAAAATTAGTAGTTTGAAAGATTTTTTCAAAACTATGAATACATAGGGCAATCTCAAAACCAGAGACTGTAATACCATGATTGGGTAAGTGGGGTCAAAATAACTACTTACAAGTTATGATAATATAGTTGAGAGATGACCATGATGGTTTCCTATAAAACTATGGTTAGCTAGACAAAATCGTGACTCGAAATGACAATATTGATATTCACTATATATTGAGACTTGTGATATTGTGATAAACTACAAAACTACAAATGGAGGCAACAAAATCACTATTGCAAATAAACTGAGATTTGTGACATTGTTAGAAAAGACAAAACTTATGATTTTATATTTTTTAGGCATGGACAGATGAACTCACAGATAAAAAATTGTTTTGAATGCTAAAGGTGATTATTTATAAACAATTATGATGGATCAAAGAATATGATGTCTCAAAATTTTTATATAAGGACTATTAAGCCATGATATTAACAAAAATGGGCATAATACAAGATTTTAAAAGTGATTTCAATTAAATTCTACCCTTTCAAATTTAGGAGCGGTGATCTAGCAGACAAGATTAGCTCAAAATGATAATGCTGTGTTGAAATGACAAAACCATGATTATGAATACAATACCACTACTTACTAGTTCAATATAATTATTAATGATACAATGCAAATAGAATTTTTTCCAAAAGCTTCAAAAATTAAATAATTGACTCATGAGAGTTGTAACAGATTTATTCAAGTGCTTAGATATGTATGTTCTAGCTAATTAGAATCCAACTGAAAATAATATATTCAAAAATATTGATAATAGACAAATACCTTAAAAAGGCATTATAAAACCACTAATAGTCATATTAGTAATGACAAATCTATTGCTAATATCACAATACCATATTTTAGCAAGGAAGAATCGTAATTTTGGGTAATGACATGATCAATAGTTTTAGTGTGAGGTTTGGTCTATGGATGTTTCTCCTATTTCATATTAATCTCTATTGACCTGAGAATCTACATAATGAATTATACAAAAAACTAGTTACAAAAAAGATTTATATCTATTAAAAAAATATGACATTACCAATTTGGATTATGATGGATACAACTTCTAGGGAGACCATCGATGTAGTGAGTGATGAAGCTTGGGGTTTCTTTGTAAATGCCATGACTACCATTTGGTTACCTCACCCTATGAATATAAAACCACACATGTAAAATAACAAGGGATTATCATAAAAACTATATAAAAAAGGATGTTATGTATTTGAATCCCCTGCAAAATAAAAGATAATGGTCAATCACTAATCAATTAATGTCCTTCTCCTATCTCACCGTGCACACAACACATGCTCTAGTGAGATTAAAAAGTGGTTAGTCCAGATAGAAATATACTAGATAGCCATACCTAAGGTTAATGATAACCAAAATATGGAATGCATTCCCTTGCACTTGTGTTCAAAATACACAAATATATGACTATCACTATCAAATCTATTGATTACGAGACAAAGCCATGACTTACTAAGTCACAGTTTTATCAAAATATGGGATCCTTCAAACATAACCAATGTAAGTCAAAATAATGACTTGTGTATATAATTACACGAGTCCACTAACAAATATATGATTCATAAGTGGTAGTATTGTCAAAAATTAAAACTTGCATGATTAAAATGGATAGTTAGGTTCAAAATCATAACTTAGAAGGACAAAATCATGACTTGCTTGATAATATCATGATTATTGAGTCACAGGATTATTTAAAGACAAAAATGTACATGGTTAAGTAGAATTTTAGCATTTAAGTGGAGGGTTAAATTAATGTCTCAAGTCTTGAGGTTAATAAAATGACTATGTAGTGCAATCTCACTAATACCAAGGCAATGTCACGACTACAAGTTGTGCTTACAAAAATTTCAATTTTTTTGAGATTATTTTGATCTAATTGACCTGAAAGCTTACACAAATAAAACTAACATGCCAAAATTGTGAAATTTTGGAGGATCCATCCCAACATGGTTTCCAAAATGTGCACCAAATGTTAGGTTCAAGCAATATTATCAAAACTATCAGTAAAACCCAAAACTTAATAGCACCAATAAAAATAGATAGAAGAAGTAAATAAAAATAAATGTAACATTATTAACATCCTTTTCACCTCTTCATACCTCCAGTCTAGGACTTGCACTTGAATGACTTGATATCAAAATTTGGAATGTTGGATTGCATTGAGACCTCTTGACAATGGCTTCAAGTGATTGTGTTAAATGGATAATGGCCTGGATGAAATAAATAAGGTTTCTATGGATGTGATATGAGAGCTTGATGGATTGATAGATGATTTCCAATTAATCTTGGCCATTCCCCAAGCATGGTCTTTTATAAGAAAAATGGAAGGAATTTTGAAGAATTTTAAATTATTAAAAGTCTCTAGTTTAGAGACTTTTAGAGATTTGGAGGAGCTTCTCCAATTATAAATTCTTATCCATAGGTTTAAGTGATAATGAGGGGGATTTGATGGGGATTAATGAGGTTTAGGGTTCATAGGGATGTAGGAATGGCTAGGGTGGTAGGGTGACTAGGGTGGTAGGTGGATAAATATGAATTTTAAATTGTCAAATGGGTATAGGGAGTAGGTTAATAGGTAATAGGTTCACTTAGAGGTTTAATGGGGAGTTTATTTGGTTTTTACGATGGGATAAAGGTTTACGGGATATAGTAATGGTATGGATATTATTATTTAATTAGTTATTTAGTTTATGAAATACAGGAATTAGGCTAAATTAGCATAAATTAGTATAATTTGTGGGATGAGTATAATTTAGTGCATACATTTTTCCCCTCTTTAAAAGGGCATTGCAAGTGAAGTGAGGGAGTAGGTTAATAGGTAATAAGTTATATTAGAGATTTAATGGGGAGATTAATTAGTTTTTAGGATGGGATAAAGGTTTATGGGATATAGGAATGCTATGGAGATTATTAGGTAATTATTTATTTAGTTTATGACATATAATAATTATGCTAAATTAGAAAAAATTAGTATAATTAGCGGGAAAAGCATAATTTAGTGCATACATACATACACACACACACACACACATACATACATATAAATGTACATTGTACATGTACATATACATACAAATATACATATGCATATACATATATGTATATGTATATTTGTGTGTGCATGCGTATTCATACATGCACCTATATATGAGGGGTTACTTTATCTTCATTGATGCAAAAAACCATTAAACAGTAACAAAGGATGAAAATTTCAATTTGTATAATGATTTAAGCCTAGCATCACTATTTTATAAGTTTAAGTATAACTTAATTTAATATTTATAATATTATAGACTTAATTATTTTATTTTAATTATTTTAACTTAAACTTATTTATAGTATTTAAAATTAGGGTTCATAGTGTAATACTGTGCCCTATTTTTTAGCATAAAGAGTTCACATATGTTTTTAATTTCTCCTCAAAATATCCTCTGTTTGAATCATTGATATTAATCAAATATATGTATTTTAGTTTATATATTTAAAATGTTGTCCATACATAATTTATTAATACTCATTTATGAATTATTTTTTAATTTTTTTTGTTTTGCCAAGTGGAACATAATATTATTAGGGACAATACATTATGTTGAAATTTAAAAGAAAGTATTTCATATTAAATTATAAAATTTTGATATTTTATTTCTTATTGATGTTATCTCTCACTTCATGTGAGATATGTAGAAATATCTATTGAAAAAAATAAAAATACATATATTATTATTTTTATTGTTAGCATTTGTTTTGGTAGAATTTAGAATGACATGTCATTTTATTATAATTGAAGTGGTGAATTTTTTTGTAAATTATAAAATATATTATATTGTTTATAAGATTGACCTTGGAATAAATTTTTTTGGTTGAAAATATCTAATAGATAATGAAAAATATTTTATGATGAAACTATCTTAAAAACTCAAAACATAACTATAGAAAATCATATTATAATATAATGTTCCACAATCATTCTAAACGAGAAGAACCAAAAATGTATATTTTAAAACAAAATTATCAAACTTTATTATTTATCACACCAAATAATGAGGGGAAAAAATTGAACATTATATAAGATAACATCAAACTTATATCTATTTTTTTTAGATCGATGCTAGGGATTTATGGATCCCTGACCCATATAACTTATGACATCAAAAAAAAATAGCCTAGCTTAAAAATGAAAATTTTAAGGAATTATGACCATAGAAAATAGATAAAATCTATCCAGATATATGTAAATCTCCAACATTAATACAAAATAGTCACAAAAAAAGACAAACTACAACACACTATCAAATAGGCACCAAACACTAGACAATAAAACTTATTCCAAGATGACTAGCTCAACCATTTTAATATTAATTTGTGATAAATCACTCACCTCTTGTAATTTTTTAGGCTTATTGAAATTATCTACATGCATCTCCTACTCTTTCACTTTAGATATCAAACATATCATCATGACTTCTTTCCCTGACAACAAGCCAACTACCTCCTTTAGATGTGATGAAACTAATCTCCTCTTAGTACAACCAATGTTCATCAGAAGCTTAAATTTTATTTTCCACCATGGTGGTACATTAAAAACACCCCTATCAACTCCATTGGCTAACCATTTAATAGCTTTCACATGCTTTGGCTTCCTTCTTTGCGCCTTCCATTCCTCCATATGCAGAATTGATTATAACAATTCATAAATTTTGAGCATGATAATACCCCTGTTCCCTTCAATTTTATTCTCTCTTGAGTATGCCTCATAAAATTACTTCATAAAATTTACCAAATCCAAAAATCTTGTTTCCAAAGCATGGAAAAAATATAGAGGAATGAAGCCCAGATTATTCTTACCAGAAAAAGGAACCACTAGGGGAAATTTTAATTAAAAATAGGCCTTCAAAATAAATTTTGAAATTTTGAAATATGACATATGAAAAAAATATAAATCAATTAAATTATGACATCATCCCTTATGCCTAACATCACTTTAAAAAATATATTATTTTTAAATCTATTATATAAAACTTACTAAATCCTCTAAAATAACCTGCTTTGGTTAAAATAACCCTACTTGCTTTATACCAATCTCCTCACTTTTAATAGAAAGTGTAAAGATATATATTTTTTTTCATATTGATGTAAATAGAAGTTATTATTGGTCATTGGCCATTACATTATCTTTCTTGCAATTGCTACTTGTACTCCATTATTGGTAGCTACCATTAACATTGTTACCATATCAAGTTCTATTATGTTCTTTTTTTTCATCTCAAGCAAAGAATAAATCCACCACCATTATTTTTATCTCTATTATTTCCACTCAAGTGGAACCACATTCCATTTTAGTATGGATTTCAACGGACTCAGAATGCCCCTTTGTGCTTTCAACAAACTACAAATATGCATTCATCTCTATGTTTGGATAGGACATATATATCATATATATTTACTATGGTCATGTTTATTTTTGGAAGTATGATCTATTTCACATCTATTTCCTGATTATATCTTGATTCCATCATAGATTTCATGATATGTTGACCGGTGCATCTAATTTTAATTTATTGTGAATTGACAAGAAGGGTAAAGGAAGACCCACATTCAGTTGCTTAGTATAATTTACGATTGGTTTTGGGGGACTTATTTGGGAATTAAATGGTAGGGTTAAAATCCTCAAAAGGGGTACAAATGATAATATTTATTGTCATTTTGACAAGTTATGGGTGATCTCTTTCCGATTGGTGATTATAGGTTGTTTTGCTGGGATCTTCATATTTTCAATTGATGGTTGTGGGTTGTTTTGTTGGAATCTTCATATTGGTCTTTGTTTATTGATAAAATCAATCTCCCATTAGTATTTAGGATAAGTTGAAATTTTAGGAGGATTTTATTTTGGCTGAAAATATTTATTCTTATTAAAAAAATTTGGATTTTGTTTTGGTTGAAAATATTTATTCTTATTTAAATTTTCTTATTTTAGATTTAAATTTTTTCTAATTATTATTAATATTAATTCTTTCTACATAGATTTACATAATTTGAATGTTTATTTTTTTAAGAATGTAAATATTTAATAAATTTATCTTTATAAAGTTTTTGATTAGTCAATTGGTAATGGAAAATTTGGTGTTGGATTTTACCAAAAAAAGTCAATAAATGTTGTGTGAACAACTCAACAAATAGATATAATCAAAAAAAAAATACAAATCTTCTGGCTTTCTTTGCACCTTCAGGGTAGTTGCTAGTTTGATGGACACAATGCACATGGATTGGTGGATGGCTTAATCTGGTTTTGTGTTTTATGTAATGTGTAGTTCATGCACACTTTGTGCCCTTTCTAATACAATTTATATTTCTTAATAAACTTCATATTTATTGAAAAAATAAATTATTACCCCTGTGACTCTTGTAACTACAAATGACAATATTTACTATTCACTGCTCGATATATTATATTTACTATTTATTGTTTTTTTCATGATGTAGTGGTGAAATATTAGGAGTGGAAAATATATAAAAAATATAATAAACTACATGTGTTACTTAACTTTGTTATGTCCATATGACTTTGTGGTGTAACTTTCTACTTTTAATGCAAAGTATGGTTATTTTGTATATATTTTATTGTGTTAACTGGCTATTACTTTTATTTCCTGGTTAGTTATGGGTAACATTGAAAGCTTAATTTTATAATTTTCTATCAACTTTTATTTTAAAGAGATTCATAGTTTAGTTCTTTTCTCAAATATTTTGGTTTTACAAAAAAAAAAAAAAAAATCTATTTCATTAAAAAAATATGCAGATTTATGATAGTGGTAGGGAAGAATGATTTCAAGTATGGTGTCTTGGCTTGTTCAAAGTAAAAAAAATAATGATATGAAGACCTGAAATGGATTTTTGAGCAAACAGAGCTTCCAACCATGATTTCCTCTCATGCAATGGGGGAAAACTTTATGTTGATGTTTATGGCTCATATCAAGTTGAATGGCACATGGCTTCTAACTTAAAAACTTTGAAGTGTATATATAACATTAGCCATGGAGAAAATGCAAAGCATAGTTGCATTTATTGCATGCATTCTCCATATAAGTCAAAAGGATTAAATAGAATAAGTTCAAAGGGAATATTGGGTTGTGAACAAAGAACACCTCTTGACAGAGATAAAGTTGATACAAATATGAATCCGATACTACAAATTCCATATACAAGAGTTCACATATGCACTCTTCATAGTTTTGTTAGAATAATTGATAAATTGGCTTATTTATCAATTTTATTTTCTTGAAATAAGAAACCACAAGAGAAGGCACAAAAATTTATTAAGAAAATTAAGAATGTATTATCAAATGCAAGATTACATGAAGGAAATGTTATTATTGAAAAATATTAAAAGCGATCAAGGACTCATGGTAATGTTCCATCAAAGTCATCCATGGGAGGAGATAAGGCTAGGAATTTTATTAAAAATGTCACTCAAAGAAGTATTAGGAGTCAATGGGAAACATATAAGGATCTCATTGCTGTAGAGGATTATCGAAATGGTAAAAGAAATTATGCATTCAGGAAGAAATAGGCATGGATTTTACTATCATATTTATTACCCTAAATGAACAATGAAAGATTATTTAAAGGAGGTTGTAAAAAAATTACTAAATTTGTAACAAAATTCATAAAGGGTTAATAATTTGATTTTTTATTTAGTTATTTATTATTTCGACACAATTATTTTCTATTGTATTATGTTATATCTCATTTTTTTTCTATTTATATGATTTTAGCACATTCTATGTGCAAATTTTACATATCTCACTAAAGAGTATGGTATCTTGAGCATTTTTAATACTCAAGGCATGGAAAAGTCTCATAAGCTAGCACACACTGCTTATCACAGGTCTACTCAACATGGTGGAGGATCTGTACCATCTAACCCATTGATTCAAATGAGTTAGTGGTTATATATACATATGATTTATAGACTCACACTAAAAAAATAAAATAAAAATATTAATAATATTGATGATGTAGTAAAAGAAGCTAATTCTCAGTGAAAATGAATAATTTCAAAATAATTCAATCTCAATATGGCTTGTATAAAGAAAAAACTCACAATTCATGATCAGATCTCAATCATATTGTATATGATGATTTATGGATATAATTATGTTCTTTTTATATAACTATAGATATTGTATATGAAATCAATAAAATATTATGTATATGAAAGAAGTGTTTTGGTGATTTTGTGTTAATCTCATTTAAGATGGTTATTGATATGTTGATAGTTTTAAATCATTTAGTTTTGATAATTGAAGAAGGTGCTAAGTGTTAATTAAAGATAGGTGATGCATAGATATTGAGGAGAAGTCTACAATTCATGATCATCTAGTTCTCAATCCAACTAGTCACTTGAGCTTGCTTGATTTGATATTCAAGACTCCATCTTTTTGTTAATTTCTTCCCTTGGTTATTGGCTTATTATCCTAATTCAATTGTACCTATACCTTATAATATATATAAACACTTCTTAGTGTCCTTGGGATCCTATCAATCCCATCCACATTCATTCTTCACTCATTTTTTCAAATTGGTTTCCTTTGAATGGTCAAGTCCTTCATTGATTCTTCCACTAGGAACCTCTTGGTTGACAATACCAAATCTTGTCTTGGGTGTCAAATACTAAATTTATTATCAAATATATCCTTAAATTTTCTTAACATATTTGGTCAGATCCATTTCAATCACTCCAACAACTCAGACTTTCATTCAACACCTTTGGGTATAATGCATCTTTAAGGCTTGTATATGATAGTAGCCCTTCTTTACACATTTATTTTGTATCATCATATTTAGACACTTTTACCAAGGTGATATTCACTTTTCTATGAATATTTTAACTACTTTCAACTCATCATTAAATATCATGACCTTACTCTCCTTTTACCTTCTACTTCCTTTGGAAAACAACTCTCTTTTAAGCCTAATTAGGCCTATTACAACCCTCTATGGTCAAATTCATCTAATACATCCTTATTTCACCCCTAAAACATTTTAATAACTTCAATAATATTAAGGAGAATAGGATTACAAATTTTCATCTTAAACTAATCATTAGAACTCCTATCCACTAAACCCTAGTTCTAGGGTTTTTAGATCCTACACATACCTGAGGGTACAAATAATTAAATATCTTGAGATGTATTGTGTTTCAACTAATAAAATTAATTCTAAAAGTGCTTAGTCCCTCATAACATTTACAATAGGTATTAATCCTCATCTTTACCATTCCATTCTTGTAAATTTCAAATCTCAGTTGACTGTGTACTATCATAGACTGCGCATAGTAGGGTTTAAGAATTAATGGTCTTATATGACTTTTGTAAATATTTTAGAGCCTCCATCTACCATTATTCTACCTTTTTTAGTCCATATAAACCATTAGAATCAATAGATTCATATTATTATCAAGAAATGTCCTTATTTTCTATTTTAGCTGTGAATAATAACATAACCTTAAACAGGGTATTGGTAAGGGGTCTATGATGCAAAGGAATTAGGGATAAGTACTCTCTAGCATCATAATCTACTTTGAAATCCAACCAGTTACATGCACATGTTCATGATTATCATTATTTGTTAATAGTTTCCTCTTCTTATACGCTCTTTAGGCTTGGTGGTTTCCTTAAAAAGTATCTTCTCCTTGACATGGTTTTGATATTATAAAATATTTCACTCTAAAATCACTTTATGGTTCTACCTCATGTCATTCACCTTACTTACAAACTATCCCTTTCACCTTAGTTTCCACTAGCTTTTACTAGGCCATTCCCACTTCAAGTGTCAATACTTGTTATTGAATTCCATAATTCAATAATTTGTCTTTTTTGGTCTTACCTAGTCCCATATTATCTGTATTAACCTTCTTTAACTTCTGGACCACCATTCATCTCCCTTTGTCAGTCAATTTGCTCACTAGGACTTTCCAAGGACAATAGCCTTGTTTTGGTCTTTCCCCTTTGTTTGTGTAATGTTGGTATTATTTATAAGAAATAACCACTTTTATAGACTTACATTGTCCCATTTGAGTTAATCTCAAAGTTACATAGATTAACTCTCTTCCTTGGTAACACGTTCTTAAGAACTTACCTCTCTTTTAGGCATGTTCAGGCCTTGTTTCTTGTTTCAATCCTAGAAGTCCATACCATAATATCCTTTCAAATCCAAATACATGTTATTCTCTTGAGTCATGTTGAATTTAAACTAATGACCAAGTTTCATCACAATATGATAGTTATAACACTTTTTACAAGCATAACCTAATTCTAGGGTTTACTAGGCCTGCATAGGGTTGAGACCATATAAAATTTGATAAATTAGTTTGTACTTATCTTCAAAGGAGAAAATAAGTTTTATTAGGGTTTTTTCACCTTCTAACAACTTTACCAATAGGTAGTAGTCTCTATCTTGTCCATTTTCATGCTTGAAACCCTCAATCCTCAATTGATTGTGTTTAAATTGATAACTATGCACAAAAAGGTTGGTGCTTTAATGCAATTCCAAGAAAACTACTTAAGTATTTAAAATTTATAACCTTATTATACCTTTTCTAACCAAACAATACCATTTAATACCACACACACACTTTTATATGAGAAGTACTCATCCTTCTTAGGTTGATTACGCTCCACTTAGAAACCTAGAGGCTTGTTGCCAGAAACTTAGGTATTTTATACAAAATTTAAGCCTTTTTCATGTATTAAAAAGGTTTAATAATCTCTTTCTCAAAAATAACTAGTTTTCTAGATAATATATACTAACAACAAGCTTAAGTAAGAACTAAAGATAGTTTTCAACTTCCTTTACTAAGTGACTATGAGCTCAAAATAGAGGCATACTAGTTATAAGTGATTTTACCTAATTATCTGAGGGCACATTCTCATTTCTCCTAAATTTTTATGAGGCCTTAAACATCACAAGAATTCCATTAACTAAGATCAATCCTTCTTCTAATGTTATCTCTGCATTTGTAATTTTTTCCTTTGAATAGGACTGTGTACAAGAAACCTTTCTAAGCAACAGGGTAACTATCTTATCTTTTGAATTGTTTCATTCCAAAATCAGGATTGGGTTTCAATCCACCACTAGCATATTTTCATTAAGAAACTAAACTCATTCATAACCTTTTACCAGGCCATTCCCACTTCAAGTGTCAATTCTTGTTATTGAATTCCATAGTTCAATAATTTATCTTGTTTGGTCTTACCTAGTCCCATATTATCTATATTAACCATATTTAACTTTTGGACCACCCTTCATCACCCTTTTTCACCCAATTTTCTCACTAGGACTTTCCAAGGCTATTAGCCTTGTTTTGGTCTTTTCCCTTTGTTCATGTAATATTTTTAATATTTAAAACAAATAACCACTTTTACATACTTCCCTTGTCTTCTTTGAGGTACTTACAAAGTTACATAGATTAAATCTCTCCCTTGGTAACACTTTCATAAGAACTTACTTCTCTTTTATGCCTTTTTAAGCATTGTTTCTTGTTTAAGTCCTAGAAGTCCATATCATACCATATGTACAAATCTAAATCTATGTTATTCTCTTGAGTCATGTTTAATTCAACCTAATGACCAAGTTTCATCACAAACTAATGGTTAGAACACTTTTTCATAACCCTAATTCTATGGTTTACTAGGCCTGCACAAGGTTGAGACCATATAAAATTCCATAAATTAGTTTGTACTTATCTTCAAAGGAGTAAATAAGTTCTATTAGGTTTGTTTCACCTTATAAAAACTTTACCAATAGCTAGTATTCTTTATCTTTTCCATTTTCATGATTGTAACTCTCAATCCATAGTTGACTATTCTTAAATTGATAACTGTGTAAAACATGGTTGGTGATTTAATGAAATTCCATGACAAATACTTAATTCTTCTTACTTTATCACCTTATTATGCATTTTACAACCAAAAAATACTATTTAATACCACACACACACTTTTATATGAGAATTAATCATCCTTCTTAGGCTGAATGTGCTCAACTTAGAAGCCTAGAGGCCTGCTAGGAAAAAATAAGGTATTTTATACTAAATTAAGCCTTTTTCATGTATTAAAAATGTTTCAAAATCTCTTTCTCACAAAGAACCACTTTTCTAGATATAACAAGCTTAAGTAAGAACTAAAGATAGTTTTCAACTTCCTTTACTAAGTGACTGTGAGTTCAAAAGAAGGGCATACTAGTTGAAAGTGATTTTATCTAATTATCTAAGAGCACATTCTCATTTATCCTAAATTATTATGAGGCCTTGAACATCACAAGAATTCCATATGATTGACATCAATCCTTCTTCCAATGCTATCTCCACATTTGCAATTTCTTCCTTTGAATTGGACTGTGTACAAGAGACCTTTTTAACTAATAGGGTAATTATCTTGTATTTTTAATTGTTTCATTCCAACATAAATATTGGGTTTCAATCCACCATTGACATCTTTTCATTAAGCAACTAAACTCATTCATAAGCTTTTACTAGGCCATTCCCACTTCAAGTGTCAATTCTTGTTATTGAATTCCATATGAAATAATTTGTCTTTTTTGGTCTTACCTTGTCCCATATTATATGTATTAACCTTATTTAACTTATGGACCAACCTTTATCACCCTTTGTCACTCAATTTGCTCAGTAGGACTTTCCAAAGCTAGTATCCTTGTTTTGGTATTTTCCCTTCATTCATGTAATATTGGTATTATTTAGAAGAAATAACCAATTTTATAGACTTCCCTTGTCCCCTTTGAGGTAATATCAAAGTTAAATAGCTTAACTCTCTCCCTTGGTAACACTTTCTTAATAACTTACCTCTCTTTTAGGCCTTTTGAGGCCTTATTTCTTGTTTCAATCCTAGTAGTCTGTACCATACCATCCTTACAACTATAATTCCATGTTATTCTCTTGAGTCATCTTGAATTCAACCTAATGACTAGGTTTCATCAGAAATTGATGGTTAGAACACTTTTTACAAACATAACCCTAATTCTATGGTTTACTAGGCCTACACAGGGCTGAGACCATATAAAATTCCATAAATTGGTTTATACTTATCTTCCAAGGACAAAACAAGTTTTATTAGGTCTGTTTCACCATCTAACAACTTTAAAAATAGGTAGTATCCTTTATCTTGCCCATTTTCATGCTTGTAACCCTCAATCCTCAGTTGACTATCCTCAAATTAATAAACATGCACAATATGATTGGTTCTTTAATGCAATTCCATGACAACTATTTAAGTATTTCTAGCTTTATCACTTTCTTATACCTTTTCTAGCCAAACAATACCATTTAATACCATGCACACACTTTCATATGAGAAATACTCATCCTTCTTATGTTGATTATGCTGCACCTAGAGACTGAGAGGTGTGTTGGCAGGAACTTAGTTATTTTATACTAAATTTAAGCCTCTTTCATGTATTAAAAAGTTTTCAAAATCTCTTTCTCAAAAATAACCAATTTTCTAGATCATATATACCAAAAACAAGATTAAGTAATAACTAAATATAGTTTTCAACTTCCTTTACTAAGTGACTGTGAGATCAAAATAGAGGCATACTAGTTACAAGTGATTTTACCTAATTATCTAAGACACATTCTCATTTATCCTAAATTATTATGAGGCCTTCAACATCACAATAATTCCCTATGACTAAGATCAATTCTTCTTCCAATGCGATATCTATGTTTGCAATTTCTTCCTTTGAATAGGACTGTGTACAAGAGACCTTTCTAAGCAACATGGTAGCTATCTTACCTTTTAAATTGTTTCATTCCAACATCAATATTTGATTTCAATCCACCACTGACATCTTTTCATTAAGTAACTAATCTCATTCATAAGCTTTTACTAGGCCATTTCCACTTCAAGTGTCAATTCTTTTCATTTAATTCCATATTTATTTGGTCTTACCTAATCCCATATTATCTATATTAACCTTTTTTAACTTCTAGACTACCATTCATCACCCTTTGTCACTCAATTTGCTCACTAGGACTTTTCAAGGCTATTAGCCTTGTTTTGGTCCTTTCCCTTCGTTCATGTAATATTGGTATTATTTAGAAGAAATAACCACTTTTACAAACTTCCCTTATTCCCTTTGAGGTACTTTCAAAGTTACATATCTTAAATCTCTCCCTTGGTAACACTTTCTTAAGAACTTACCTCTCTTTCACTTTCTTAAGAGCTTATTAGCCTTGTTTTGGTCCTTTCCCTTTGTTCATGCAATCTTGGTATTATTTATAATAAATAACCACTTTTACAGACTTCCCTTGTCCCCTTTGAAGTACTTTCAAAGTTACGTAGCTTAACTCTCTCCCTTGGTAACACTTTCCTAAGAACATACCTCTTTTTTAGGCCTTTTTAGGCCTTGTTTCTTATTTCAGTCCTAGAAGTCTATACCATACCATCTATACAACTCTAAATATGTGTTATTCTCTTGAGTCATGTTAAATTCAACCTAATGACCAAGTTTCATCACAAACTGATGGTTAGAACACTTATAAATTTAAATTCACTAACAAGGTTTTGGGACCTTTTAAAGGTCTAGCTTCAAATCAGTCCATACAAGATAACCTACAGTCCATTAAGGATAGTCAAGTATATGAATTGGATAATACTATCTATGTCTAAAAATATGGTGGTTTGATATGACAGGGATAGTCCTCTAATGTGAGGTACATGGTACTTTGTCTCAAAGCCAATCTAAGGCATTAAAAATTAGTTGGACATGTTTGAAATCAATCACCACCTACAGCTAAGTAGGGGTCTCTTGGGAACCTAGGACTAAGTTTCCAAGTAAAATCATAAAAGTGGACTTGTTTTGGCATCAATTTCTTTGAAGAAAGTTTGAGGGCACTTCATATAAGGGTAACATGACCTAAAATTGGTTTGAAACCTGATACAATCAACCCCCGTATCATCCTACAACTAGCCAATAATAAGCTACAATTAGATTGTTTGGTTTATAATTTGAATTTCATGAAGTATGATGGTGAGGGTTGTGTTCAAGAGAGTGGTTCATGTTGATAACATGTTGAAGTGACTTCTAAACCATAGAATGAGGCTAAGAAACACTAATGCAGACCTATAGAGGGATGAATGAGAGATTTATATGTGGAGAAATATACTAATGATTTTTATTATTAAAAAAAACCTCACATTATTGCCTATAACCTGGTTTGACACATGCAATCTATTAGAAACAAGTGTGTTGGGAGAGAACGCAATGGTCTTAAGACAAGATTGATGCTCAAAAGGTGATTCAATAGAGTAAATGATGTGAACTAGTTAAGAACATGATAGGGGAGATATTAATGAATTATTAAATATAAAATCATCATGCTAGGTCACAAACTAGAGCAAGGAGAAAGAAAACTCAGTTGTGAATTTTGACCAAGTAGACATGTGTCACTAGTTTTTGCCAAAATGGGTGTACAGGGAAAAATATGAAAGATCCAATCACAAAATTTGGTGGAGAATCTCATTACTACCTATTATACCTATTAAAAATAATTTAATTTTGTTTTACAATGGAAACTATTCACTATTTTAGTACAGTCAATCCTATGTCAAATCATGATCAAAATTAGAGCATGCCTTGGAGGAATTGACCATTTTAGGGCATCTACAGGTTGAGTAAAAGAAAAAAATTTGGTATGTGTGGTATCCATGAACTAAAAAATCATAAAATACCATAATAAATGTCATATAAATATTTAAAGTTCCCGCTATTCTTACACAGTCCATAGGCACTCAGGAAGGCAACCATTGGAGACTAAATGAAGTTTTATCAATTTTGGATATAAAGAAGAAATTTAGGATTTTTAGAGGCATTAAAATGGTATAAAATGATTTTTTAAACATATATTTTTATATTTTAGTGGTAAAATTTAGGGGTCTCATGTAACATTTTGAAGAAAGACAAGTTTTGACACGAAAGAAACATGCAGGTAGCTCAAGTTAACTTTTGGTAAAAAGCGTCTACATGACAAAGTACACATCAAAATGACTTTAAATTTTTTAATATTTATCATATTTAAATATTATATACATAAATAATCTCATTAGGGTCATTTCAATGGTGAATTTCCTATTTTTTATACACATTCCTCCCTATGTCTCATAATGGTCACTATTCATGCAGGCACACTTTTTTGAGTTTTAATGTGTGTTTGAGGTTTCCAATATTAGGGGAGTGTTTAATAAGTAATTTTTATAATAATTATATATTTATATATCCTTTAATTATCATATATAAATACTTATTCAATTCTTCCTCATCATCCTACCACCTTCTTTCTTTAACCGGTTCTTTGCCTTTCACTAAGAAACACTTGACAACTAGTCTTTTTGGTCTCAAGGACTTGAAATAGATTTTAGGATTCCAATATGAAAATAAATGATTTTATACTCTTAAATAATAAAATTTCATACATGTATTCACCTCTTTAAACTATTCACTGATCCTTCAATGCTTATTACCACACATTTCCTCTTCAAGGCTACACTAGGCTAGTAGTCCTGTTTTGGTATTTTTCCTTAGTTAAAATAATATAGGATATCTTATTTAAATTATAATCCCATATTAATTCTTATTTTATCCCATGTGAACCATGTTCAAATCCTGATAGTTCCATTATTTCGTCATCTACCATTCCCTTTGGAAACCCCACTCTTTTAAGGTCTAATTAGGCCTATTCCACAACTCAATCCTTTGAAATCCATACCATACATATATTTTCAATCCAAAAACTTATGATTCATATTAAAAATTATTATCAATAACAATCTATAAATTTTCAAATTTTTCTAATGGTGGAAACTTAGTAAAAAGGCTAAACCCTAATCTAGGGTTTGTATGACTATATACAGGCTAGAGAGCCTACAAAACCATATATCTAAATTTATACATCAATTAAAAGGCTAAAATAAATTATTCCATCTCTTTTTTTACTTCTCCTAACTAATAAAATATGTTAGAGTCTATATTAATCCATCCTTAGTGCTAATAAGCCCAATATACAAAATTTTGAGCACTAATATGGGCTATGGTGCAGAGTATATCTTAGTTTGGTTTTTGTTACGATTTAGATCAACATAATAAGTATTTAACACCATTGGTAAGTCTAAATCACAATTAAAACACTCTTAAAATTTTAAAAAAATTCTCCCTTTCCCTTATAAGGTATTTTTTAACTTGAAACACAATGTTTTTAAGTCCTCTTCTAGGACTGTATCAATACTCAAGACTATGTATTAGCAATAGGGCTCAAGATTTCATGAGGGATATAACTTGTTATCTGATGAATTACTAACCTTTACTTATTTTCATATCTTTTAAATAAACCCATGCTCACTCCTTAAGATTTCATTCTATCCCATTGACATTTGAATAAACATTTAAGAGTCTATAAAGAACAAGATCCTCTTACCTCTATCATAAGAGATTTTCAATGACCATAAAAATTTCCAATGATATCCATCCTTACTTATAAATATTCAAACCATATAAATTCAATAAATCATGACATATAACACTTTTTATTTAAAATTTAGTGTGTTCATTCATAAGGTATTAATGAATATATAGAAATAGGGGACTATGTAGAGTCAATTTCAAAACCCAAGGGTCTCATGACTAGTTCCATGATAAGATCTTGAGATCTCTTCTATTCATGATGATAATAAATTATCTTCAATTATATTCCTTAAAAAAACATTTGAACTTTCTTTTAAATCCACTAAACAGGGTATGACTGTAGCATTTAATTTCATAGACCATATCAAGGTCATTACAAATCAATATCATACTCTCAAGTTCAAACACATCGTCACCCTTTCTTGCATTCAATTTTCACCATGGTCAATTAAGGTGTAATGTCTTAGAACTTTCATTGGATTCCATAAAGATTCTTTTATAATTTGATAAGTTGCCTTTAAAACAACATGAATAGTTAGGTCATTCAATGCCATATGTTAGATTGTGTTGAGTTAGCAAAATGTCCCTTCAAGCCTACAACCCTGAGTGTAACCTACAAGCACCTTAAAGGAGGATATTTAGGTTAAGACAAATCCTTGGTATAGTTAAAGTATCTTCATGATAGAGGTTTATTTTGAAGAGATTGTAAAAGCCCAAGATAGACCACAAGCCCATGTTCCATACATAAAACCTATATCCACAACTCACTACCTGAACATTGAAGATGTCTACCTACAGGTGGAACTAATAAAGGTCTATAAATGATTGAGAGAAGGAGACTTGACATGTTTATACACCTTCTTGAGGTATATGGAGGTTGGATAATAGCATGATAATCCACAATCAGGTCATGAAGTGAAAAATAAACTTGGGAGTTGTATGCACTTATTGAAAGAAGAATTTAGGGAGAATGTATCTAAATATCTCCAAATAGTGGCCTAGTCCTTATTTTGATTTGTGTTATGATGATAATATTTGAGGTGTTAACTGGTCTAACGTTCCCTTCATGCAATCCAGGTGTTAGGGTAGGGTTTTGGTTGGATGAAAGGCTATTGGTCCAGAGGGTATGATGTTATATGATTCTCATTTCATGCACTCTTTCAGTTTCCATGTTAGTGTTTAATACAGTGTTTTAAGTCCCATTAACTTTTGAATCAACTTGAAAATAAATTGATTCCTCAAGTAAACTAAAGGACTCCCTTTGAAGATAATTGACACCATAATTCCTAAGGGTATTCAAAATGTAGACTTTCATCTACAAGTTTATTTGATCATAAGAATATGCACCTAAAATTTGGTTGTAGGGTGACATTATAAGTTAAATATAACATGAATTTCATTAGTGAGTTTCACAAAACATGACATGGGTAAGTTCAAACATTCAATGAGCCAAATACCAAGGGAACTCAATTTGTGACAACTTGGAATGTTAACCTAAAGGTGTATCATGGTAACTTTGAGTCAGCTATAGGTTGGATATAGGTTGAAAATATAAGGGTATATGATATATTATTCTCACCACAATCTTTCTAAAATCATTCATAATCCTAGAAAAGGGTTCAAACCAAAGACTTTAAAGGGTTTTGAAGGCCTAGTGGTGTTTGGTTGTTCAATCAATCCTTAAGGACAAGAGTTGAGGATGAAGAATATACAAGGATTTGGTCAAGGTATTAATATGTTTTTGAAATAAATGAGGAACAATACAATTCATATTAAACTATGGTCACATCTAGGAAGTAAGTTGAGTTGAGACTCTTAAACTATCATATGTAGGTGGAACCCTATTTACATAATTTGTGAGTAAAGAGAAGTTTAATTGAGTAGTGAAATGTTGATAGAGATGATTGAGAATGAATATGATATTATTAAAAGTATATTGACCCTATGGAAGATCCCAAGTATGGTCTAGAGAACATTGGAGTGCAATAGAATGTTGGAAACCCTAGATAAACACTAAAAGGATTATACAGTCCATCATGTTTAAGTGATTTTAAGCATTTGTTGAATTGAATAGAGGTTGAAATATAGTTTGTAAGTGATAATAAGTGAATAAAAACTCAACAAAGTTATTTTGGTCATTTGAATCAATGTGTAGCCTAAGTTATAGAATTTAAAGTGCCCACAAGCCTATGCATGACCTAAAAACCCTAGAACTAGGGTTTAGTGGATAAAAAGAGTTCTAACCATCAACTTTTCATGAAAGTTTATAGTTATGTTCGGTTTTGTGTGTAATAATTAATTCACATAGATTTATATTTGTATGGATGGTTTGGTATAGAATTCTAGGATTGACACAAGAAATGGGCCTAATTAGGCTTTAAAAGAGTGTGGTTTTCAAAAGGAAGTGATAGGTAAATGAAGAGTAAAGGCATGTAACTTTACAAGTATCTTAAATGGGACAAGGGGAGTATGAAAAAGTGATTATCTATTGAAAAAGAGTAATTATATTTATTTAACAAAGGGTAAAGGCCAAAATAGGGTTACTAGCCTATACAAACCTTATAGAAGCATTGTGCCAAAAGGTGTTGAATGAAAGGTTGGTATTGATTGAGTGATTTAAGGGGGTTGAACAAGATATTTTAAGAAAATCTAAGGCTATATTTGATAAAATATTCAATCTTTGACACCTAGATGAAGATTTAACCTTAATAACCAAGAAAATACCTAGTACAAGTCAAAACAAGAATTAAAGAAGAGGAATGAATAGTATAAGACAATGAAATGAATGTGAATGCCATTTCTAAGGATTTGGGTAATGAAGAGATGTGTTTAAGATTAAAATTAATATAGACTTATAACATAAATGTTGCTAAGCCCAAGGATAAAGGGAAAATATTGAGCAAGACATAAAGATTTGGGTGTTAAATCCTTGAGAGCATGAGACCAGTTTGGATAGAGAACTAGAGGGTTATTAACGAATAATTATCTCAATAGATCTACATCATTCTAATTTATGGACGATCATAATAAAACAATCCATCATGCAAAGTTTCATAATCGTGAGAAGATTATGTAAGACTATTAATCTTATAATAGTACATTTGAACCTCACAAAGTGATTGCCATAAAAATAGATACTCTCCATAATGGTAATGTCTCAAACAATGAATAAATACTTGAACTACTATCAACAATACACAACTTACCTATCAACCTTGACTATTTTTGAGCAAAATCACTACTAGTTAGATTGTGTGGGCTTATTATGGAGACCTTACATTAAATATTGTTGATTTATTTAATTTTGAGCATCCATATAGGTTATTTTCATCAAATTAAGGTTTATTAATACTTTCACTCTCCTTTATACTTAATTTTTTTCCTCTACCTTGTTCTCTTTTCTCCATCTTTTGATACTTCAAAGTGCCTATTTGGTGGATATAACAAGATAAAAGTATAACTAATGTCCTCCAACACAAAAATCTCAAAATAAGTCTTAAAATGTGGATTTTTCATAAGAATTAGTCTCTCAGGTCTATGACTATACAAAAACCCTGTTTAAGGTTTTAGGGAGAAAGGAAACACTATAACTTCATTTCTATCCATCCAAAAAGATTGAAATTTTGAACTTGGAATGAATGATATAACTAACCCTGTGTTGGGGTTTCAAACTTATAATGTTAATTATAGAAGAATCCACTAATACGAGAAGATAAAAAAATTCATTAGAAGGTAATCAATATCCTTTCAAATATTTTTGAGTTTTAGGAAATTTACCATACCCATACATAAATTTTGAGGGTTTGTATATACAATAGGGTTCCAAGAGACTAATGGACCTTAATAGAGATAAAATGACCTAAAATGTTATCTAGAACTAGATTTTAGGCTTGAAACTTTTTTAAATGATGAAAAAGGATAGAGCGTAAGGGCACTAATGGTTAGTTTCTCAATGTGGACTTGTACTTGATCGTACAACCAAGAAATGTGTAAAATAGGCTACTAAGGAACCTAGATATGAGAGGGAAGTGGTTTAAAGTGAAAGAGGTGAATTGAGAGGTCCTTAGAGTTGGTTAGGCAAGTAAAGAAGGACTCTAAGTGGCATTTGAAAGATCTCAAGTATCCTAAATCATACAAGGAGACTTTGAAATAATAGAGGTGTTAATGAACTTATGAACCAAGAATAACCAATAACAAAGGAAGGATAGATTATTTGTGAGGTAAGGTATTGAGATTGTTTGAGTTATTATTAGGTAAAGACTGATTTTTACTCAAAAATTATTTGAGTGGATGTGTAACCAATTATAGTGTCTTAAGGTAATAAAAGATAAAATAGGAAAAGAAAGAAACATAGACATATTGAATGACATCAAGGAAGATTCATGCATGATGGTTCCAAGTATGGATATAAGCAGACATAAATGAGTTTGTTTTGTTCCCAACATCAAACTATCTATAAATCCCAATGTGTAAACCAAAAATATGAATGATGATACACACATTTATTACTTGTTCATAAACAATTTCGTGAAAGAATATTTGATTTATATTATATCACCAAAGATTGATTTTTACTAGATCCTTATGAAATTTAAATAATGCATAGACCAAATCCACCTTTTGTATGAAGCAAAACATCTAGAAATCTTGAAACTAAAGATCGATAAATAAATTTTAGTTGGCATTCCTATTGAATACAAGAATCTTTATGAAATTATGAATCAATGGCTATTAGGATAAATATGGCACACAAAAAAAATCAACTCAACATACGACATGTATGAATAGACAACATAAACCTAGTTTTAATATTGTATCTAACCTCTTGAAAACAAGACAATTTCAGCTTAGACATGCATCAAAACATAATATACAAGGTTACAAAAAATTATTACCTAGAAAATAATTTGATTTTGCCATTGCTTCAAAATGCTCAATCTAAAAATTTCAATTTCCTTATTGTTCATTTGCATGTTCTATACAATTATATTTTTGAAAATATTTGAGTGTTTTATGTGATTATGACAAGTTCTTTTAAATTCATTTTAACCAAAATGATTTCTAGGACCTATCAATGTATATAGACAATGTAATTTTTAGCCTCATTGTAAAATATGTCCTCATTTACTCAACATCAAAACAATATTTTGATAGAAATCTTAATAATATATCCATGCATCATTTGGTAGGTAATCAAGTGACTAAATTCTAGTTGTAAACACCTTGGGAAATGTGAAATACAATAAATCTTATGAAAAAATTAAACACTTGACTTGTAGCATGGTATGTTTATGGAAACATTAAACATGTTATGACAAAGATAGATCTGATGTTAATAAAACATAGTATCACAGTTTCATATTTTTAGCCTAAAAAAACCAATATAATATATTAACACCAAAAAACTTTTTGACATCAAAATAACTTAAAAGTTATTATTCAATAGTTCAAAGTTAGAATGTCTAAGAAAAACCAATATAATATAGTAATAGAGAAAGTATAGTTACATTGGTTGCTATAGGCATTGGATTTTTAACCTTAGAAGTCTAGCTATGTGCATATATAAATTGGAATGATGATTACTAATTTCTAAAAAATAGAGGCTCAAATAGTACATCTTCATTTATTATAACTATTGAATACTCCCATCAACATAGAGTGTATGAATAGTATAATTCTTCAAGTCTACTGATGTAGAGTAATCTTTCATAAAATTAGTCCTAAAATTCCTTGATTTATAATGTAACAAGGTGAACACAACCCTTGAAAAGCATTTTACTTCCTTACTACTTTCCAACCTAAACATTTATAAATAAATAATGATATTAGTTATTTTCACATTAGACCTATAACAAATATTTGAATTCATATTCAAAATTAATATATGTAAAAAAAATAATGTAACTTACCTTTCTTCCATTGTGCAAAAATATGAAGTCGTCGAGTTCTTCCTCTATTTCAATATGCTGTCTTACTTCAAATAATGTCCAATTTTCTTCCATTGATAATGTTTTAAAAGTCACACCATTCATCATAATAGAAAATGATATTTTTGGAGAATGTGTTCCATCATTATCATTTTAGTCATTTTGGATCCATGTCCATTGACCTGATTGATGAACATATCTCCACCTTCAAAATTAGAATGACATGTATAAAATTTGCTTTGAAATCCAATACCTAAAAATTTGATAAACAATATTCCTAGAGAAACTATAAAATATCATAAAATATGATTATAAACTTTTTGAAAAATGAGTGTATAAATTTTTACTTGAAGAAAATTGTATCTTAAGACAATCTACATTCTAGTTATTCTCCATTTTTAAAGTATACTGTTGTATCCCAATCAAATAAAAATAAGAATTCTAGCAATCTATCAGATGGTGATGAAGTAACATATGTTTTATTGGTACTTTGAATGGACATATCATCCTTAAACATATGACAAAAATTCCCATGGGCATATAAAAAATGATGTGTACATGATTTCCTCCTCTCAACTTCATACCTGCTTGCACCTCTTCAAAATAATTGTAGAAATAAGAAGTTATGGTTGACAAATCTATAGTTGGGCATGTAACTGAATTAATCATTAGCAAAGATTTCTCTTCCATTTTTCCATGTGATATGCTAGTTTTTGGAAGGACACACACACACACACACACACACACACACACACACACACACACACACACACACACAGACACACAGAGAGAGAGAGAGAGAGAGAGAGAGAGAGAGAGAGAGAGAGAGAGAGAGAGAGAGAGAGAGAGAGAGAGAGAGAGAGAGAACCATATCCCTTATTTAACCAACCATGCAAGGTCATTTCTATTTTACATAATTTCTCTAGTTTTAGAATGAATGGCATAGAAGGTACTAGTAATTCATTCAATTGGCTCACACTTATCCCAATTTGAAATGTACCAGCCTATAAGGAAAAATATGTTGAATCTTTTTTAAAAACATGGATAAAAAATTTGATAAGATAATAATATATCTAATAAATGTAAAGTGGTGAATTCAAATATATATATATATATATATATATATATATATATTTTCCTTACTCACAGTTAGAACCCATTTTTGATAAGTCCTTTATTTCTGTAATTGATTCCTTCAACATCTCTCTCTTATCATAGACATGTGTAATTTTAATTTCTGATATTTTTTACCTTCTTATCTCATCTTGAAATCTTTGATCATCCCTTTCCAATGGTTTTTGACATCAAAATAATGTATTCTTCTCACCTTATGTTCACCATTCATATAAGGTCTCATTGTAACAAATAATTGATAAATAAAGTCATTAGAATCCAATTCCCATGATAATCATTTATGGTGTAAATGACAAAATATTTTGTCTCACTCTTAGGTCTTCAAAGTGACATTTATCCCTAAGAATTAATTATAAGAATACAATAAAATGTTAGGTCAAATTGACAATGAACACCTACCATCCACTGCATGGATATTTGACAAAAGCACATAATAAATAATATTTGTTAGGTCTAACTAACCAAGGTTATCTACAATAAGTAGTCCTAACTCTATATTATTATGATTTATACTAGCACCTATCAAAGATCCTTAGATATAAAAATAAAGTTTTATTATCATTTTTTTGATAAACTCTTGTGATTTATCCATATGCCCAACACGGCCAAAGAGATCAAATATAAATCAATAGTGCTCCACTGTAGGGACAATGTGAAATTATGTATTAATTAAATGAAATAGGCTTTATGAACATCATCCAAGGTGTAGTAATTCATTAAATTTCTAGTGTTTACCTTAATTATCCTTTCAACTACTTATTTTCATTTAGGTAGGCATGTGCTCCTTAGAACACTTGAGGATTCACGTTTATCCATTTGAGAGGAATGCATGCTAAATAAGAGAAGAAATGGTTGAGTACAAGATGAAGAGAGGAGAAAATAATAGGGTAGAGGGGGATGCTAAAACACTAATAAATAGAATTTATCATAAAAGGGAAGGAATAGATAATAAAAGCACATAAATTTTCAAAAAACATTTTTCATTTACCCTTAAATTTTTTTACCTTCTTAATATACACAATCCAAAATAGGTCCTCCAAAAAATATTTAAAATATACAAAGTTCCATCCAAATTCATAAAATACTTTGAACTGAACACTCTAATAGGGGCTAAACACAAAATGCTATGAAATCTCACCTTCAAATAGAGTAACCCATCCAAGAAATCATTTACAACTTTAAGAAACAATACAATACCCCCATATAAACTTAGAACGGAACAAAAAGCTTCCTTTTAACACTAATAACCTTATCTTAAAGATAGAGTCGGAAATGCCTACCTTGGATAAACATTCAAACCTTAGAAACAAAAAGCTAAAGTACATAAGACAAAGTACAAAAATGTGCCACTAACAAAGGTGGTAATCAAACCAATACAAATACCAATACAAAGATGCAAAAAAGTAAAAAAAAATTGAAATGGATAAGTAGAGCATATGTATGAGTTTTAGATTTGTATTAGTATTTATAATAATGCCTTCCACAAAGTTAAAAAAAAATATAATTGAGTATTGTTCAATGATCTTAAGCAATCCCATGTAAACAAAACAAGCAACAACATTATATATTCACATAATAATTATCCCACATGCAAAAGAGAGTGTAAAAAACAAAGCTTAAATGAAAAATTCAAATAGTTAAGTAGAAACTAACTTATTTTGGATGACATGTATACAAAATGGGCCCATGTGTATGTTGGCAAAAATAACTAAGTCCTGGCGATTGTCAAAGCCACCACATGATAGCATAATAAGAAAATATGAAAAATAATAAATAAATAAAAGAAACTAACTTTATAATTTGAAATGGTACAGTGGCCAAGAAAATAACTAGTTAGATAAATGGATACCTTAAAATTTGAAATGGTTTAGCGGCCAAGAAAATTACCAATTAGGAAAATTGATATAGTTTGGAGCCAATTTGCTAAATGTATCTTACCATAAAATGATCTTGTTTGAAAATGAAGAATTCAATGGTCAAGTATAATATTCATCATACAAATAGTTGATGAGAGGTTAAGTCCTTACAAAGTGTAGACACCTAAAGCTAGCCACCGATAACCTCCACTTAGGCTTTTGACCAATTTCCACCAAAATGCAAAATTTGGCATAAAAATACTAAAAAATGCTAAATGATGTGAAATTAACATATTGAAGTTCCAATTTTTGGTACAGTATCATTAAATGGGGTGATGTAATTTATGGACTAGCTAACTTTGATTAGATCATTCCAAGTCAAAATGCCAATTTTGTACCTAAGTGCTCTGGATTGCTCTTTTCTATCAAATCTCTTATACAAAACACGTGCCTTTATTATTTTGTGTTGACAACATCCTAAATGGGATAATGGATCCAACACATCTGACATTGACTTCCAATCCAATCAAATTTTGGATCAATAACAAGGCATTATGAGCAAATTGAGTAATTTTTGCACAAAGTGCTTAATCATGCTCAAGAGCTAATTAAATCAAATTAGAGCATAATTAATAATTCCATGGAAACTTGTTGAATACTTATTTTTGGAAATAAATATTGAATATCTGCATCATCAGGTGACCTCATTTCTTGGGAAGACATCCCTAGGCCATAAATCCCATAAATATCAAGATTCATGCCTCCCATGCCTCATCAATGTCCTCCATTCCTCTTAATTGCTCCTCTATCCCAAATATTGATGAGCTTATTTATGAATTTTAATTACAAAATTAGATTAATCCTTAGCCACACACTCAATCTTGAGATGGATGGTTCGGGTTGATTCTACCTATTTACAAAAATCTATAAATAAGAGGCCTTGCCACATGAATTTTAATCTTAGATAATGAAAAGTTATAATGCACAAATAATTCTGAAATCCATTGCAATTAGTGTTATAATTTCAAAATATTGAGCCAATCCAAGCCAAGCTAAAGCCACAAGGTGCCAAGGAGAAGAGGAGATAGCCAAGCCTCCTTTGATGAAGACTTCATGAGCACAAGTCGAGCAAGCCACTACAACAAGCATTTGGAGCATCTAAGGAAGGTGAAGGATTCTTGTTTTTCTTTACTTTTTAGTTGTGATTTTCATTTTCTTTATTTATTAATCTCACCCTAGTAACTAGGCCAGAAATGTATGTTAATGTGTTTTTATCAAATTTATTTTCATTTTGGAACTAACATAATACTAATCACCTCTCTTGAGTCAAATTTCTAGCTCACATAAAGTACCAACATTACTCATGTTGCAATATAATTATATGACATAAATATTGAAAATGTTGCTAACAAAAAGGAGGATCATTCTCCTTTAGATCTTGAGGAGTATTCTATCTCTTCTCCTTTTCAATAAAATTACTAATTTGCTACAAATTCAACTCCTTTTTTTCCCCAAGAAAAAATTGTAACATCAAATTAATTAAACTTGAGGTTACATTCCACATATGCAACACCATTACAAGAGAAAATACAACACAAAAATAAAAATGAGTGAAATGTCATCTCTCCCAAAGAGAGGAAACCGCCAGAAAGTAAAAATAAAACCAACTATGGATTGATGTTCAAGCATTGACCCACCTAATAAATACCAATTGATGTAGGACAAAGTCACACATGACCCCAAACAATCTCAAACTATGATCTCAATGCTAGGTGGATAGTGATATATAGAGTCAAAACAAGTAAATCAAAGAGATTATATAAAGTGTGTCACCAAGTAAAACCAAATAAATCCACATGACATGTAGATGCAAAGCACAATGCAACATAGAGACAAAAATTATATAAGAGAGAACAATGATGTACTAGGACACTAGAAATGATTTGGTCTGGGTAATTGGTGCAACATGATTAAAAAACACTCATTTATGACCCAAATCTCATGTTCCAGTTGCAGTCCCTCCTTGGATAGAAAATCAACTTTATAATTTGACTCCATATAGACAAAATCACAAGGCTCAAGTTTAAGTTAGAGTTCGAAACATAAAGAACATGAAAACATTAAAATTATAAACAAATAACAAAAAAAATTGAAATATAAAAAATAAAAATAAAAATAATTAAAAAAAAATTATAAAATATTAAAAAAACATAAAATAAAATAAAACTAAATTTAAAATAATAAAAATAAAAATAAAAATAAATATCGGCAAATCTTTTATTCCAAAGTATTCCAAATTAAATAAATGTTAAAATTGAAAAAACCAAATTCGGTTAATATCATTTTTTCAAAAATCAAATTTAAAATAATTTTTTTTTGAATTCAGTTAATGTTATTTCAAATTAATACCAAAAACCAAATTTGAAATAACATTTTTTGAATTTGAATTGGTTAACATTGAAAGTAAATATTGATGAATCTTGTATTCCAAAGTAAATGAAATAGCATGTCAATAGGAGAGAACAACAATGGAAATAGATTCAACGCTTTTCCTCTTTAATTTACTGTGTTTTGGTTTTGGACTATTTTTCAGATTTGATTCATGAAATAGATTGCACAGTTTGGTCAATTTTAATAAAACGTTTACTAGAAAATTGTGTAGAAGGAATTTTTTTTCCAAGGAAAAAAATTATAACTTTACAAGAGCCTAAAGCCCCAACAAGAATAGAGTAATTACAGCTACAAGAAGATATGTCCAACCACAAGCATATATCAACGAGATGTAGCCCAAATATAGCCATAATGATTCTCTATTGGAGATAACTAAAATTTATAGAAAGGAAAAAATACAAGAATTTTTTGTGGCCTTGTATAAATATACCAGAATTTTATGTGCACCTGCATAAATATACATAAAATGTTTCAAAAAAATTACCTTTTATTGTGGATCAATGGAAGGAGGAGCTATAAATATATCAACTATTACAAATTGGCATTTCTAAGAAGCCAAGATTCTGCCATGATTACTTGTAGAAGAAAAGATAAGAGCCACAAAGAAATTAATGGATGTGAGAACCATATGGAAAAAAAATTAAGATAATATAAAAATAAATAAGACAAAGAAAAAAAGATAAAAAAACATTTATTTGGAGTGTTTCTAAAAATTATTTAGACAAGAAAAAATTAAAAAAAACAATTAACTAAAGTGTTTTTAGACATTTTGAATAGACAAATAGACCCACTTAACTCATATGGTTAAGTGAATTAATTTTTATTTCAATTAATATATTTGATAAAATAATAAATAAATAAATATTTTTAGAGTTCTTACAAGGCCCTTTTTAAACCCAAATTTCTCCTAATGAGTAGGAAATGGATCCAGTGGGAGAGTATCAATTTATGGCATTATACCCACCTTCTATTCAAGAAAAACAAAGAAATTGACCAACATTTGAATCTATGTTTTATCTATCATAACCATGCAGAGATTGTCACAAATAAAGATGCCAAATTTGAGTTTACTCACACCCATTTTATTACTACCAATAATTGCACCCCCCAAACTCAATCTAAGGATTCTGCAACCTTCAACATGGAAATCCAAAACACATTAAAAAGGTGTGTCCTAGAAACCATACACATAAAACCCATCTCTTAGTTTTTATCTCTGCCAAAGATCAATGGAAAACCCATAGATTCTACGTAGTGTTGATCTATCTTGACAGGTCAAATGCAAAATGACTCCCAAAACCAACAGCCAAATCCATATAAAAAATATTATGCACTATTATTCTGCTTAAAAATAAATAATAAATAATAAATTTGCATTGAATGAAATCTATTGAGGTAATAATGAAACATTCAAGGCTTGTCTACCACCTCAAATGTTGAGATGGTACCTATCACCAAAACCAACTATAATAAATCCCATAGATACATAATATTTATAACAAAAGAGATAACACCTAATACTAAAAAGGATTAAACATTTGATATTTATTATTTTATTGAAAAATAAAATTAAAAACAAGTAAATTAAATCTCATAGATCAATTTGGTCCAAGCCCTTAAAATCTTCCCAGCCTATTATTACATTATCCATTCTCACATCCATGGTTTTATTAATACCTATGTTATCGAGGAAGTCTTCTACTTTATTGCTTTCCCAAAAGCAATGGGAACAAATCCGATCCTCAAATTATTCTAATTTTGGCTAGATTATAGCCAAAATATTTGGAATTTTCCAAGATTTAGCCTTCTAAACATTCAGAGCTTGGATAACTACCTACGAATCTCCCTCAATCTCTAGAAAGGAAATACGTTACTCTAAAGCAATATCTAACCCAGCTGCTAGTGCTTGGGCCTCAACTTCATTATTGGTTCCATCTAGAAGCTTCAAAGAAATTTATGTAATAAGAGATCCACTGCAGTTCTTTATCACATAACTTGCCCTAGAAGCCTTAGGATTTCCTCTGTAAGAACCATTAAAGTTCAATTTAAACCAACCAGGTTGAGGAGGAATCCAAACTGTGTCCTTTCTACTTCTGTTATCATTCTTATTCATTGACCCATTAATAGTAGTAGGTTTGATATGTTTTTGGTTTATACACATTCACATATCCCATTACATCAACATTCCTTGTTTCCTTTGAGATTGTGAAGAGATAACTTTAGAAATAGATATCTCCATTTATCTTAAAACCACATGCAAAGGGTAATATTTATATTCAAATATCTATCCATTCCTCTATTTCTAAAGCATCCAAATTAAAATGGCTGGGCTACATCTCCATAATCTATATAATGAATTCTTCACATCCCCCACCAGTCAAGAAGCAAAGGCTTGAAGAAGAGACAATAGCTATGGCCATGCCCAGTTTATTTTGTTGAAGAAACAAATCCAACACCCATTTGCAAAGGAACAAATATAAATCAAATGGTCAGTTGATTCCTCCTCTTTCTCACATAAGTAACATCTAGATGGTCCAAAAAACCCAATATTATTCAATCGATCCTAAGTAAGCACTTGTCCATGCATTGCCAACCATGTAAAGGCTTCATCTTTCTACAAATCCTCTTTACTCTAGCATAGAAAACTTGTCCAACCTAAAGAATCATCTTCAGCTTTCACCATTTGATATCTTAATTTCAATAAATACAAACCCATTTTTGCTCTAATCCAATGAAGTTGATCTTCTTGATTGTATATAAAAAAAAATCCTCTTCCTGAGACAAGCCTCTAAAGATAATGCCTCCAAATGTAGAACTGAAATATCCAACAAACTTTTCCATATACCATCAACTCTCCTTGAATGTGGATCAAAAAACATATAGTCACTAAATTTCACACCCCATTGAATTTATATAAGAGCTTTAATTTGACATCAGCAAATTCCTCTTAAAATGGGTAATGATCATTCCAAGAATCATACCAAAAATTTTCCTTCCTACCATTATTAACAGTCCAAATAATATGTTGTGTTATAATAGATCTACATTTCATCATGAAATTCCATACATGTGATACTTTAGGAGTATTCACAATTGACACCATATGCTATAGGGATTTTGAATTAAGAGACTTATATCGAAGAAATTTGCACCATAATATACTTGAATCAAAAACCATTTTCCAAACCAATTTAGCTCCCAAAGATAAATTTTTGAGATGGAGATCCTTGATACCCACTCCCCCTTTCTTTTTTCTCTTACAAAATCTCTCCCATTTCATCAAAGGGCATTTTTTATTTTCACCACAACCTTTATAAGAAAAATCCTTCATGATATTATTCATATAATATATAAATTTCTTCATAGGATATAAAACATAAAAGAAATAGGTTGGAAGAGCACTAAGAACAAACTTGATAAGAGTTATCCTACAATCCAAGGATAGCCATCTTCCTTTCTAGGAACTCAGATGAGCCTTAAACCTTTCAAACAGATTTTTCTAGATACCAAAAGAACTAACACCTTTTAAAAAAGGAACTCCCAGATATTTGCTTGCAAGTTTCCCAATTTTAAAACCTAGAATCCTATTTTTTTTTAAAAAAAATCTAATGACAACAATTGTAAAAAATTTATTTAAAACTTACCTTCAGTAACTCTTTACCCAAAGCTTCTTCATGACTTCTCAATATCCTTTTGAATTTTAAGGATTTTGTAACAACCACTTTTCCAAAAATAAAAGTTTCATCTACAAATTTTTGATGCATAAGAGTTTTAAAATTGTCCACAATTTGTAGACCATGCAAGTTTCCTCTAATTTGTGCCTCACGAACTATTCTTTCCAAATATTCAGCCATAAGTATAAAAAGGAAAGGGTATAAAGGATCTCCTTGCATCAAACATATGGAGATAGAGAGGAAAATAGATTGGCAACCATTTACTAACACCGAGAATTTTGGATTCGACACACATCTAAACATGCACTCACACCAATCTTTGCTAAAATCAAACTTCAACAAAATCTCCAATTTACTCTGTCATAAGCTTTACTAATGCCCAGTTTTATCAACATGACTTTTTAATGATTATGAATAAAGAGAATGCATAATTTCATGAGCTCCAATAATTCTTTTTTGGATACTTATCCCTAATATATAACTTGATTGCTCACCAGAAATCAACTTCTCAAGGAAAGGCTTCATTCTCTGAGCAATGTCTTTTAAGATAATCTTATAAATAATATTACACAATGATATAGTTATGAAATCCAAGAAAGAATATTGAGATTCACCTTTCTGAAATAAAGATAAAAAAGTCATGTTCGGCTCAGGGAGTACTTTTTTCTTCTTTCTAGATTCTTCCACCATCTCCCAATCATTGATATCAACCACCTCCCAAAAGTATTAAAAAATGGCTGAAAGAAAACCATCTAGACTAGGGCATTTATCTCTAGCCATACAAAAACAACCCTCCTAATTTAATCTAAATAAAAAGGATCCAACATTTTTTCATTCATACCTTGAGAGATCACTTCAAGAATAAAATGGAAAAATTCATTATGTGCTCTTAATTTAGAGAAATCTTCATCATTAACAATGTTTGAAATAATTGGATAGCTCCTCACTGAATTTATTTTGGTGAATCTAAGACCACCCCTTGGCTAGATTTAATGTGATCAATCCTTGATACCTTCATTTTTACTTTTAATTGACTCATGAAAAAATACTAAATTTGTGTCCCCTTCATTAAGCCAACTCCCTTGATTTCTGTTTCCAGAAGATTTATTCTCTATAGATAATTTCCTCATAGTCACTAATAAAGTTTTTTCAAGATGAAAATCTTCAACATCGATCCCCCATTTGAAACTTCTATCATTCAACTGATTCAACTCAGATTTGATCCTTATTTTTTTCAAAAAACTATTTTTGAAATGCTCATGATTCCATCCTTGAGTTTTATTTCAGATATTTCAATCTCTTATTCATCTAAAACATTTTGGAGCCTTAAGGAACTAGAAATTTTATTCACCATTCCTTAACAAACTCAAAAATATAAGGATATTGAAGCCACATTAATTTGAATTTGAACAAACGTCTTTTTGGAGGGGAATCAAAATTAATGTTTAAAGTAATAGATCGATGATCTCACCTAGTTTTGGGTAAAACCCAACAATCCAATTTTATGTTGTTTTGATTGTAAATAGAGGAAATCAAAACCTATCTAATCTCTCCAATATATTATCGATGCTCAGCTATTTTTTATTTTAAGTAAACCAACCTAAGTTTGGTGTTATATCTTCAAGACCAATCTAAAGAATAAATAAACCAAGATCTAGAATTACCTGAGATTATAAAAAACCTCCTCCTTAATTATATTTATGGCTCAAAATAGAATTTAAATCACCCCCAAGAATTATAATTTCCATCTAAAAATCCTTTAAAAAGGAAAAAATATTTGCCCATAGAGAAGATTTCAGTGAAGCTCCCTAAGGCCCATAAATGTTAAACAAAAGGAACTACAAATCAGACCTAAAAGTCAAAATTTTGCCCACTTGCAAATTTTGACCTGAATTAAATAGATCTAATTTAGAAGAAAAGGGACACAAAATAATGTCCAAATCACTAGATGATCCCGTGCTTCCACAAAATCTCCTAGCCAATAATTCCCAAACAAACTCAAAAATGTCGTAGCTTCCTTCCTATTGAGTTTGGTTTCTTACAACAACAAAATATTAGGTTTCTTAATGTTGATTAGATTCTTAATCAAGAATATTTTTTTAGGGGAATTCAAACCCCTAAAATTAAAAAAATAACCTTCATGATTATAGAGGAGGGAATTTCAGCCCCCATTTTGCAACATCCAAAAAGTCTTCTAAAGTGCCCTATTTTCCTATTAAGACTTCACTTGCAATGAGATATTTTTTCAATTTTTTACCCCAATTACTCTTAAGACCCAAATTAGGATCCAAAATATTACTTTGGGACTAATAATAGAGATAATTTCCTTAAAATTCATGTCCCTTATGAATCTTCTTCCAAATCTTCTTCATAATATGATTCCTCCTTATCAAAACTTATAACCTTCTGAGCCATTTCCTCAGAGATTATCAGATCATCACTAATTTTTGTATTTATCTATTTTTTCATGAATAAATCTCTTATGGAATGTGATTATTTCTCAATGAAATAACATATTTTTATCACCAAAGTTGGTGATATTACTTCAGTTGTTCTTAGCTTAATAAGTAGATTCTCTGTTGCCCTAATTTTTGAGAATGATATTTCCAAGCTTCCTCATCCTCCTTGCTTTGTTTTTCTTGAATCTCCAAAAAATTTGATTTTTTTAACTCCTGTTTATATCCTTATTTATTTTCCATTGAGGCCTCATCTTAACTATTTTGGTTTGAAGAGAGTTCATTTTTATTTTTACAAAACTTCTAAATATGTCTCAGTTGGTGACATTTGTAACATTTGAAAGGAATATTTTCCACATCAATTCTATGATGCCAAACCCTATCCCCTAAATTTATTATCAAAAAATTTAGAATATATTGATCCAAATCAAACTTGACCCTAACATGAGCATAAGATTCATGACCACCTTTAAGTAAGGAATCATCTATTTCCATAACTAGACCCACAAAGCCTCCCAAAGTAGATAGATATTATTCACTCCAATATTCTAAAGGAAGACCATAAAATCTTATCCAAAATAGATAACTACCCTTCCTATCTTTTAACAGATCAAAATTAGGACTCCAATTTTAAATCCAAACATGCATACCATTTAAAGACTAGGTTTTAAAATTAGAAAACTTTTCTCTCTTCTCTAGAAATAAATATCAAAACAAAAAACCATTGGGTAGAAAGCTCACCTCCACTGATAAAATCAAATGTTCCTTAATCCAGAGTTCAATAGCTCCCACCACTAGCCATTTACCCACACATTTTTAAATTAGGTCACAATTAGACAAGAGTTGAATTTGAGCATTGAAAGGATTAGAAGACTATTTGAAAACTTTTACTTCTCTAATTTTCACTCCATCCCCTAAAGATTCCCCCTTTTAAACCACAAGACTTTTCAAAGATTGATTTCCTTCATACACCTTCTATGTATCTTCATAAAACTCTAGCCTATCCTAGAAAACATCATTAATAACCACCATAGTTTTTTTGTTGCCCACATTATTCTCCCAGTATAGTGTTGCAACCCTACAAACTTACCTTTCTAGCTGACACTGTTGTTCTCAAACTCACCTCTTCATCCCACTATTATATATATTCCTATCACCACCTACAAAACCTTCCTTCGATATTTTTTTCCATGATGAATCCCAAATTTACCTCCCTTAATAGCAAATTTTATATTCTACAAGGGACTCACTCCTAAATGCAACATTATGGTCTTGATTTCCATGCACAATCCTCCTTTTTCTCCTTCTCCTTTGTGACCTCCTTCACCTTTGTGCCTTCCTTCTCCTACCCTTTTACTCATGCCATTATATTTTTAAAGTATTATGTACAATAATATTAATGAATGTTGAATCATAAACTTATATCTAAATTGATATAGTATTTACTTGTTACTTATTTCAAGAACGAAAAAAATATCTTCCAAGACAAAATATAGATCCTAATGAAATTACATTCTAAGTCAAGATGGTAAATCTTCCTAGCCACAACATCCAAAAAACATCAATAATTTTCATCAAAAAATATATTGGTATAATATTATCCCCTTCTCATAGTGTTAAAATAAACATCAATAGTTTTCATCAAAAAATATATTGATATAACTTTATGTCCTAATCAAATTATTAAGTAAACATAATCACTAAATTGAAAATGTTATGTGTAAAAACAAACCATTATGTTTTCTATTCACATGCTTTGTTCTCTTGTTACAATGCATTAATAGGTAACATGTTACTGCATTTATAGGCTACACCAAAATGTTTAGTTTAGCTCATAAGTGTAAAAATGTAAGACCACAGTTCCACAAATTGAATAAGATTTTTTTGGAGAGCATTTTTAGATAAAAATTGATTATAAAATATGACATTTATAACCTTTAAGACCAAATGCATAGGGTTGGTAATGACAAAATCTCACATCTCATAAAAAAGAGTTACGTGAAAAGCTAAACTCTTTTCTAATAAAAGATGAGATTTTATTAAAAAATAAATATAAATAATGTTGACATAAGGAATGAGACTGTAACACAAAATTATTTAATCAATTTTTATTTGGCACCTGTAATATAATAATACCTTGAAACTCAAAACTAGTAATAGTCTTTTGACTAAAGATTTGGATGTGATTTAATAAGGTATTTCATAGAAGAATAAATCAAAACTATGCTTTGGAGCATGGATAATGATAAATCCCTAGGCCTAGATGAGTTCCCACTGGGGATTTTTTAACACTTTTTATAAACTATAAAAAATGATATTCTCAAAACTAATAATGAATCTAGATACTCTAAAAAAATATAAAGGATTTAATTTCACTTTCTATTTGTGATCCCCAATAAAGTTAATGTAGACTCCTTAGATAAATTCAAACCTATAAGTCTTTAGAACACCACTGATAAGATTATTTCAAAATCCTTGGTCACTCATCTCCAAATTCTCTTTCAGATTCTTATTTATGAACAAAAGTGTGGTTTTTTCCAAAATAGATAAAACATAGATGGTTGTGCTATTTTTTCATGAGCTATTTCAATCAACTAAATTTAAGAAGTAAATGACTATGATGAACACACTTGTTATAAATAAATCTTATGATAGTGTAAAATATAATTATTTTCAAAATCCTTAAGAACTTTAGGTTCTCAGAGGTTTGGTGTGTTTTGATCAAATAATGTGTCACTAATCCTATGTTTTATGTTCATTTAAATGGGGTCCCATTTGGTTATTTAAATGCTTTAAGAGGTATCCATTAGTGAGATCTTATCTCACCCTATCTCTTCATCATCATGGCATAAGACATAGGTAGATCCTTTAAAAATTAAAAATGGATAAATATAATTAGCAGATTTAATATAATTGAGAATCTGAATTTATCTTAGTGTTAGTTAATGGATGATATAATTCTATGAAAATCTATTCATATTCATGAAGAGAAAATGTTAAATAAAATTAAATATTAGTATCAATGTGATTCAAGTAATGAGGTTAGTGTATTAGAATCTAAAATTTTCTTAATCCACACTCCAATCCAAGAAAAAAGGATTAAGGAAATTCTTGTATTTTCTTTAGGTTCTGTTCCTAGAAAATAATTTGGGATCCCCCTCTTTGATGGTCAGTTGAAAAAAGAATTTTAGGATAAAAAGAGAACAATTTTATAGAATAAAATGACTTATTTTAAATTGAAATGGATATCTTGGGAAAGAAAACAAGAATTAATTCATGTTATTCTCTAAGTTATACCAATGTACATGATCTCAGTATCTAAAGATCTAGCTAGTGTTATATCTAGGGTAACTCATATAATGAAAATTTATCTACAGAATGGTACTTAGGCAAGTAGATGTCTTCCCATTTCATTAAAGTAATTTTTGTAGACCCATATTCATGTTATTCTCTAAGTTATACCAATGTACATGATCTCAGTATCTAAAGATCTAGCTAGTGTTATATCTAGGGTAACTCATATAATGAAAATTTATCTACAGAATGGTACTTATGGGTCTACAAAAATTACTTTAATGAAATGGGAAGACATCTACTTGCCTAAGTACCATTCTGTAGATAAATTTTCATTAAATCAAAAGTTTGATCTAGAATAAAAATTTATTTTAGGATGAATGAAGCTCTCAGAGTAAAAATTCTATAGATGATTTATTAGGACAAGGATAATACTTAAAGTATCATGATTCATGTAAAGTACTAGTACATCCTGATTCCTCGCTAAGCAAACTTACTTGATTATTCATGGATATTTATAGTTGGTAATTTAATTTGGTTATTATTTGATTAAGTTATGAGTTATATGTTATTATGGGTCAATTGAATATTGATTTCATTTCATGATGGAATTGTTATGAGTTAGTTGTAGTGTATATTTTTTACATTATGATCATGTTGATTTATTATTTTAAAATATTTTATGATTTATATATGTTGTGATGTATGGACTAACTACCTGCTTTTCATGAGTTAGATGCAAACTAGATTCATCCCTCAAAGCATGATGAAATGAGATCATCATCAAAGAGGGTGACATAGATGGAGGTGTTAGGAGATGACAGAGGCATGACTAGAACCATGCACACACCACATTAGTTAGTACTTGTTATATGCATAGTTGAATGGTTAGTTTGGTACATTTTGATGGTTGTCTGCATTTACATAGTTGATTATGCATACTAATTATGTGTTACTTTAGTTTAATGACTATTTGGAATTACTCTTGTGGGATTTTTGTTGTGGTTGGTTTAATTTGGCTTGAATAATATTGTGTTATTTACCAATTTTTTATGATAAAATGTAATTGAACTTACATTCATCATATTATTAATAAATCATTATGATCATTTTAAGAGGTTATTTATTTTTAGGTCATATTATTATAAAGTAAAGAAATTATATTTTATTTAAAAAAATACATAAATACTAAAAGTGAATATTTAAGAAAAATAAAATTACAAAATAATAATAATAATAAAAGAAAGTACAAAAAGAAGGAAAAAGTGGTAGCTTCAAAAAAAATCCAATACTCATAACAAGAATCAAAGAATGGAGAGAATCACAACATAGGAAGAAGAGGAAGGAGAAGGGAAAGGCAGCTTGAGATTGGAGGAAAAGAAAGGAGTAGAGAAAAAGGTAGTTTTCTCATATACTAAGAGCAATAGTTTTGAGAGGTAGGCATTAATCTTGTGAAGTCTAAAAAAATTATATGTTTAGAATTTTGTCAAGAATGGTGAATAATGAACATACTTAGCTCCATTTTATTTTTAAAAATCTATGCCACAATTTATACTATCATTGTTGAACCATTACAGATAATTAATTATATATATTATACTTAAAAAATGGTGATATACGTATATACATTGATGTGATATATTATTGATCTATATAACATAAATGAACATCAAACCATATAGTTGCACAATGACTTGTATGTATTAAGCATATAGTTATTAGTAGAGGATATTCATAATAGTAGATTGTATGTATTTAATTAAGTGATTATGATATATAGGAAACATATGATCTTCATAAAAATAATCATATGCATTCAATAGTGAACTAAATATAAAATTAAATAATGATGAATATAAAACACTTAAAATAGAGCCTATTTATTTGAATCCTAAAACCCAACAATTTATTTATATTTATCGGCTGAGTATATTGAATATATATACATAATTTTATTATATATATTATAATAATAAAATACTAATATGGTTGTGTATATTTTTTATGGAAAATTATGCATATATCCGATTTAAATGAATGACACCTATGACCTCCAAAATATGGCAAAGAGTTTAGATGTAACATGTATATATGTACCTTTCATATAAAATGCAATCACTAAATATATACAAGCTACATATATACATATAAAAATAATAGTACACAAGCAAATAATTATATCTAAATAAAGCACTGCATATATATATATATATATATATATATATATATATATATATATATATATATATATATATATATATATATATTCTACTTTTCTTTTTTTTAATTGGCAATGTTGTTTAATATTCAAACAATTTTTTATAAAATCCCTGTGAATCTTAATAATCCATCTCTACCAGGGACATTTAATAGTCCAAATGCAAGAACCACATCTTAGTACATATCTAGAATATGGATATATAAAAATACTCTAACTTTACATAAAATGACTTACCCTTTTTTCTAACATGGACCACTTCTACATAGAGGTTTGACAGAAAGAAAGTAAAGGGTGATTTTACTAGTCTATAGAACTAATATCATATTATATCGATAGTTGTATTGGTTAATAATTTTAATATATATATATATATATATATATATATATATATATATATATATAAAGGAAATGTTTGATATAGTGGTTGTATAAAGTAGGGAGAACAACATGTTATATAATCTATAATCAATACTAAGTAAACTCAAACTTAGAATAATTATGCATTATGTTATAAAGCATAGTTGTATTACTATTATAACTATAGTGATACTATAACATTATAATGTTATAATGATGTTAATATATTAATGATAAAAAATATATACTAATAAAGGTATAACACATAATGTATTAAAGTATCATTATTCAATGCACTATTACTTTAGTGTATTAATATGATCTTCATGATGTGGTATTAAAGTAAACTAATGATATGACATTATAACTGAATAAGATATATCCATTATATGTTTATGATTAAATAATACGTAGTTATATACATTTTGAATATATTATGATAAAAATATATTTAGTTAGGGATAAAACCTATAAAGTATTAATTTTTTGAATCCTTTATCTTATAAAATATTGTCAATGTGATTGGTGAACAAAAAAGTTATAATGATTGTTAAAATCATATGAAGTGCATGATTAATAAATATAAATGACCATTGATATAATGTTTATATATTGTATGAGTGCTAGTGTATGATACATGTTATGAACAAAATTATGATATATAGGTAGTTGTATATATGAAAAATATTCATGAGAAGACTTAGGTAGTTTATGTATAACACATATAGATGTGATTATATTTTTAGTAATATTAACTGCTAAAAATAATCCATATAATCCCAAGGGTTAGGAATCTATAATTTCATGAATGTAACTTACTAAAATATGACAATATGTTTAAATGAAAGATTATGTTTTCATGAGAATTGTGGCTTTCTTTGTTATGATTGGTTATTAAAATGGAGTAGAGTATTCATGGAAATTGATGGATTGTGGTATTATTGCTTTTCATAGGATATATTATGTATCTAAATCTACTTACAAAAATTAGATTATGTAGTCTCAATATAGGTTATACCCAGTTGGTATAAACTATAATTGTTATGCTTATTATTTATATGATAAATAATATTGTTGATATTTTTGTGCATTTGATGGACTAACTATGTGCATTTTGATTATTCCTATGTTTAGCATGTTTCATACTTGCTAGTAGGAATTAATCTGTATGAACCTATTGGTTATACTTATGTTAACCAAATCTCATATTTTTGGTACCGAGTAAGTAGTAAGATTGATTTTACTAGCTTTTTAGCATCACCAATACCAGGTGAAGGTAATCTAATTAAGTGGTGTGTATAAATTTGACAGATCATAGAGATAAATAAATATTGAAAATGTTGACCACATAAATGTTAGTTAGACATTATAATTTCATGTATATGATTTACATGTTTTTTTGATATCATGTTAAATAAAATTGATTTATGATACACTGCATGTTCTTAGAAATCATACAACACTTGGGTATTAGTTTATATCTCTGGATTCCTGTAGCATCATCATATAATCATCCTTAAAATGAGGACCATTCCCTAATGAAAGATTATGTGGGGGATCTATGGTCATTGGTTGGTGTATAAAATCACTCTGATGATGCTATCCCTCTCCATTGTAGTACTTATTTGGAGATGACACTTGAGATTGCCATAAATACTAGAGTTTAGGAAATCATGCTCTATGGAGCCTTGTATCTTGTAAACTATATTATATTTACTATTATTGAAACATTATACCTAATGAGATGTGATTATTTACTTATTGTACCATGACAGTAAGGGTTGCATGATTGTACTATCCGTGGTTAAAAATCTATAGTTACTCTCTATATTTAGTTATGTTGTGTTTCATATGATGATAATGATATTTGACAGATAGATGTCACATGTTTATTTTATAGTTATAATACTTAACTAGTTTATCTAGATCATTAATTAAATTCTCATGGTGTAATACAATAAAATAATATGTTTTTTTTTTAAAAAAACAAACACATATTTCTAGGTAAAACCCAGTAGGGATGTTAAATGTGGTATCATAACTACAACTCAAACTTTAGGACCTAATGAGTCCACTAATTTTTCTGTATTTTTATGTTTACTAGAAATGATATGGTGAAAGCTAGAGTATTTGGAGAGGGTCTATCAAATGTCAAAGATAATATTCCTCCATCTAATCATAATCAATTTGCCACTGAGCAAGTAGTAAAGTTAGATCAGATTCTCATGGCTATGAATGAGACTAGGGAACAAATTTTAGCCCTATAGAAGGAATTTCATGGTCAAGAAGAGGAAGAACATCAAGATGAACCTAAATAGCATCCCGATGACTAGGAAAACCTTCAACATGCATGATCATAGGTAACTATAGAGTTGGTTAAAGATATAAAAAGTTGAATCCACCTAAATTTGATGGAATCATTCTAGGTGATAGAGCCAAATCATGGTTAATTGTGATAGATAAGTATTTCAAAGTTTTAAACTACTCTGAGGTCACTAAAGCATTTAATGGAGATTACCATTTGGCTGGTGAAGTAGCTATGTGGTGGGCCAACAAGAAGTTAGAAATAAATCTTAACTCAAAAACCATTACTTAGGAGAGGTTTGTGACTTTGTTTAAATCAAAATGGATTTCATAGCTATATTTTGACCATAAGATCATAACTTTTGAAAATCTAAAGAAGGGAGGCTTATTAGTGAGTGAGTAGTGGGAGCAGTTCACCAAACTTCTGAAGTATGTACCTTAATATCAAGTAGATGAGAGGTTTAAAATCAAGAATATCATCATGGAGTTGAAACCCTAGATTTGTGGTTAAGTGGACTATCATAGACCATCTTCCATGGACTAGGTCTTTGAGAAGGCAATCAAGTAGGAACAAAAGATGAAATCTCTTGCATAGGATAGGGATAAGATTAAAAAGAAGTTTAAAAGTTTTAACCCAACTTAAAAAATATGAAATAGTAGTAGAGGAGTAGAGACTCTAGGAGGTATTTAAAAAATCAAAATGCCAAATTCAATAAAGGTTTAGGGAACAAGAAATTTGGCAATGGTTTCAAAGGTGGTTTTAAGGGAAACTAACAAGATGACAGGAAAGGACCATCTAGAGTTTGTTTCATCTGTGTAGGTGGCCATTATGATCTTGAGTGCCCCCAAAAAAATTCAAAGAAAAAAGGTCCTACCTTAGCATCAATATTTTTAGTAGTGTATTAATATGGTATTTGATAATCAACAAGCTAAATTCCAAGCATCACCCATAGAACTTTTAGGTGTTTTGTTTGAACATCAAATTTCCATTTTGGTAGATACATGGGCTAAAGAATGTTTTATACATCCTAAAATTATTATAATTTATCTATAAAATATAGAATAATGGTAAATGCATGGTCATTATAATATGGGAATGATTCAAAAATCATGGTTTACAAGTGTTTAGTTGAAGTGCATATTAAGTTGCCCGAATTCACAATAGTAATAGATGGGTATGTAACACCACTAGGGTAATATGATGTGTTCCTAAGACTCAAATGGATTATGAAACATAAGGCCAAGGTTGAATTATACTTGAATAAGGTTGATTGTCTAGATTATTTCAAAAATCAAACACAAATTCAAGGAGAGAAGAGAGAGTTGAGGCTTAGGTAGATTTACGCAATTCAACTCAAGAAGGCTCAAGGAAAAGGATGCCAATAATTTATTATCAAGATAAATGAGGTGGAGTAATCAAAGGAAATAATGCAAGATCATATTAAATGGTCTCCATTTTTGGTTTTCATAGTTAGTATAAGTTATATAAAGTATGTGTGTAGTGTTAAAGTCTTTAGTTGGTCTTAAAATTCAAGTTTGAGTCCATATTGTGTTTTCCTGCCAAAACTAGAATTCAAATATTTCAATTATATTAATTAGTTTGTTTAGGATTTTGAGCATATCAAAGAAATTAAATAAGGTCTATGTTTTTAATAGGTTCTAAAAAGGTTTATTACAAGTTTAAGTCGCATTATTAGTCTTTCATAAAGGTGTGTTAGGTATGGTTAGTTTAGTGTTGACAATGTTGTCAAGAGAGATAAAGAATCCGTTGAGGTAGTTATGAACATATTTAAACTTGTAAATGAATTTTTATTATTTTCAATGTGTGATGGGGTTATATTCAAAGGATGTAATGTGTTAAACCCCAAGAAGTGAATACAAAATAATTTTTGTTCTTAAAACTTGTAGACACTATTTCATCTTATTATTTTGAGTTCTTGAAGTTTGAATTTCATTGTGACTTAAAAGACTAAAAATGTGATGCCATGGTTAAATAATCTGGTGTAAATGTGTAAATTAATGGAAATAATTTAAAATTAAATATATTTTAGTTTCAATACATATGTATAGTTGATAATCTACTGCCTGGTGCCCTTTTTTAGACTATGTGTTATGGAAATGAGTCTAAGTATATTGGATTGGAAGAAAAGATACTATAGAATGTGGTTTGGGTTACAAATGTGTATTGAATTATAATTAATATTAATGAGGTTGAATAATAATCCCAAGTATGTCATTATAAATTCGATCAAAATTGAGACTCATGTTGCATCCCTATGTTTGTTTGCATTTTGTGTGAGAAAGGACACTAAGTGGGCACTTTTTGAATAACACAATTTTTGTGAAGGTGATTGAATCAATTTTTTATGTTTATGAGTATAAATTATCATGAATTTAATGTTATTAATCCTTTTTATTTTGGTGTTTTAAAATATTTGTCTGTGGAAATAATACAAACCTTGTATTTCTAGATAGAGGAAAGGAAAAGGACTAAGCAAACAACATGGACAAGGAAAGACCCTGAGGAGAGTAGTTTGGAATGCATCTATCAATGGTTAGTTTTATAAACATTTTCATATGACCCTCATGATGGTTACTATCCATTCTAACTAGGTTTATTATGAAAAAAGTATGCTAAGACCTATAGTTGTCAAACTCCAAATAGTCAAACAAAGACTTATGAGGAAAAATGGAATAAAGGGTTCATAGACATAAAAATATTGATCATACAAGGTTTTTTTAGGTGATTAATAAGGAATATTTGAGTATTAAAATGACAAAAAATAACTTTTAAGAATCAAGGAAAACTTGAGTCTATGTGAGACCTAACTACCAATAGGCTTAAAACAAGAAAGTTCTAAGAAGCAAAGGAAAGAAAGAGTCTATCAAGAAGTTTGAAATAGATTGTAGAAACTATACAAGATAATGACACTAAGGTAGTGAAAATAGATTAAGGATAGATCCCAAATAAGTGGGAGGTGGCTTAAAGAAGTAAGGAGGTTTATAATCTCAAATTGAGGAAAGCAAATGTATTAAGTTAATGAATGAGAGTGAGACCTTGAACATAAAGAAATGAGATAAGACATAGCTAGGTGCATATTGGTAGAGGTAAGGAGATGTTTATTCACATTTCTATCATCTTATACAAGATTTTTAAATCCCTCTGCATCAAGAACCATCCCTTGAATATTACTCGTTCCTTAGAAATTTTCATGATGTGTTTGCAGAGGAATTGTCAGGATTACCTCGTAAATGAGAGTTTGAATTCTCAATTGATATCATGCTTGGATCAGAACCATAGTCTAAGGAACCATACAAGATGAAAACCATTGAGTTGGTTGAATTTAAGAATCAACTCTAGGAATATTTGTCAAAGGGGTTGATCAGGATAAGTGTGTCACCATGGGGTGCACCAATTATCTTTGTCAAGAAGATGGATGGTACTCTTCGACTTTGTATTGATTATAAAATGTTGAACAATGAAACTATCAAAAATAGGTATCTACTACCTTGTATAGATGATATTTTCAATCAAATGTAGAAAACAATGGTATTTTATAGGATTTATCTTAGATAAGGATATGATCATATGAGGATAAGGGATGATGATATTAAGAAGACATCAATTAGAACTTGTCATGGGCATTATGAGTTCATATTATTATCATTTAGGTTGAAAAATAATCTGACGACATTCATGAATATCAATAATAGTGTGTTTAGAGATTATCAAGTTCGCTTTATCTTCATCTTTATTGATGACATTCTTAAATACTCTAATAATGAAGAAGAACATCTTCAACATCTGGAACTAGTTATGTTACAGTTGTGGAAGCACAAGTTGTCTAAGTGTGCATTTTCATAGAAAAGAATGTAATATCTGGATATATTATTTTTTCAAATGGTATTTATGTATATTTAGAAAACATAAGATCTATTATAGAGTGTCCAGTGAAAAAGAATGTGCATGAGGCAAGAATTTTCATAGGATTAACGGGATATTACGGGAAGTTAGTTTTCATTTTTTTACGATAATTAATCTGATTACTTATATTCAAGGGAAGAACCAAAGTTTTCACTAGTTAGATAAGTGTGAAGTAGCTTTTTAGGAATTGAAAAGAAGACTTAATTCAGTACTAGTGTTAATATTTCTTGACCCCAATAGTCAATTTTCATTTATCATAGATGCATCTGGGGATGGACTAGGAGGTGTCCTTATGCAACATGATGCAATAGTAGCTTATAAATCAAGGAAGTTGAATCCTTATTAAATGAACTATGTTAATCATGACTTGAAAATTGTAGTAATTATGCATGCTTTGAAATTTTGGCAGCATTATTTTTTGGGAATACCATTTGAGCTCAAGGTAGATAACTTGGGACTCAAGTACATCTTCACCCAATTCAATTTGAATGCTTATCATAAACACTAACTAGAGTTATTCTTTGATTATGATTTTGATATCAATTACATTTAAGGCAATAAAAATAGATTATTTTATGCCTTAAGTCATATGAAGTACATAATAGCCATGGTTGGGTAAGTGCACAAATTTGGGGGAGAAAAGGTGGCCTACCTATTGACATGATTTTCCTAAAATTTTATAAATATGAACTTTTGTAGATAATTTGAGATATCTACCCTCCAAATTTGAAGATGGTGTAAGAACATGAAATGTAGCATTTCAAGTATAGTTTTAAAAAAGCTATTTAAAAAAAATAGTTAAGTATAACTAGGTTAGACATATAATATTTTAATAGGAACTCATATTTTGTTTTATAAAACATAGTAGATAGATGGTTGTATGGTGCATCATTTTTTGAGCAATGTTTAATATTATTTGAAACCCTTTGGGGAAATTTTAGATAAGATCTCCTAGCTTGTGACCTGTATTGTTTTATATTTTTTTAGTGAATACTTTTTTATGAATTTTTCATCTAAATAAATCCTAAGAACTAATAAAAAAAAGGATAATAATCTATATGATTCACCTAACCACCTCAAAAAAATGAAAAAATATATTTTTTGAATGTCTATAGAATTAGGCCTAGTTTATGACCATATATTTTTTTCACTTAGATAAATGAAAGACAAATTACATGAACATGTAAAGGCATGTATATTTGTGGCATGTAGTGACCTAAAAAGGTATAGTTATAAATCAACATAGTTTGAAACTTTAAATTAGTCCAAAAATTATAAAAATCATATTTTTGGAAAGAGGAGAGGATGTTCATCATAATGGTATTAAGTTTTAGAATTTTCAAGTTGAAATTATTAGTATATTTTGAAATCAAAGTTTAATTCTTTTGTTTTTTATCATAGCTCTCAAAACTAGGCTATACATTGACAGTCCAAGCCTTTGGCTTTGGAATCCAAGCCATTCCTGAACCAAAAGGCAAAACAATCCAAGCCATTCACAAGCCAAAATGCACAGAAATTAAATTCAAATTGAAATAGTGAAATAAAATTAATAGAATAATAATAATATTAATGCAATCATGTTACTTAATAACATGATCACATTATATATTCTCAATACCCTAAAACCTGAATTTAGATTTTGACCTACTAAAGGAGTCATTAGGTTTAGTAGTCTTAAGATCAAAGTTTGGTTGATTAATATTTTTGTTTGGACCAATTTTATTGTAAATATTTGATATAATTGAATAATAATTGAAGTTTTATTAACCTATGAATCAATTTATTATTCATTTGACATGAGTTTAATCTTCCTTAAAATGAAGATAGTCATAGTTCATCCTAAACAGGGTAAAGAAGTCAAAAGTTGGTTTTTGGTGACCTAATATTCCAAATAACTCATAGTTTGGTAGATTTGATTTATATTTCATTTTATACATTATTAAATAAATTATATTATCAAAAACTCAATTGGAGTACAAGGATCCTCTGATTGAGTACTAATGGACCTAGAGTATTTGGTTCGAAAGAGAGTTCAGTGATATTATAAATGTTTAAGGATTAGTTATTTTAAATTTGGTATTTAAAAGGGAATTTATAGTCATCAAAAGATTCAAAATGGTTTTTAATAACAAAAACAAGTAAATCAATGGTCATTGTATTTTGTGTCAAGAGTGTGTACAGTCCTAAAAAAGGTTAAATTTGGTAAAACATGATTGCATTAGTTTTTATGGATAATTGGTGATGTTTGGAAATTGTAAAAAACTTTTATAAATTTTGTATTATTATCTGAGTATCTGATAAGATTATTTGAGTCAGTAATTGAAGTTATATAAGGATATATTTTTAAGGCATATCAATGTGTAAGAACCCTATTTTGCATATAATAAGTTGTCTTTTGTCAAGTTTAGATATGTCATAAACATACATGATGAAAACATACATGCCTTATGATATAAATAATTTTATAATAAGATGTCATAAAATGAATTTATTAAACATATGGCCAAATCTTAGCCTTTGGAGTACCAATCTAACTATGCATTTGAAGTAAATTGAGGATATATTGAGCCCCTTAAACTTAATTGCATGACTATAAAATGTGATTTGGGGGTTGATCATGTCCAATTATCTAACTTATTTATATGCAATTTCTACATGTGTTAAATGTGGTTTTGAGCTAAATAAACTTGAAGTCATTAGTTAATGAATGCAAATGTCAATTAGTTTAATTTTGGAGGTAATTAGGGTCAAGATGAGCCATGTGAACATATTTTAAATTATATATTCAATATGATTTGTTATGAAATTAACCCTAATGTCATG
>JARHVA010006213.1:797500-862500 GCA_037957365.1 Torreya grandis
AAGTACTTAATTGAATTCAAGGAAAATATTTTAGAACCATTGTATAACAAAATGTCTGATCTCCATTAAAGTATACTGGCTAAACAAATTTGGGATACTTTCTTTCATAATTTGGATTATGATAGTCAAAGATGTCAATTATTTGTTTCATTGATAAAATTGATTAAGATGAGACCTATAATGTACACACTAGGACTAAAAATATTTAATATGGTTGATGAAAAAAATATAATTATTGAAAATATACATGATTCATATCATGCTGTAGGCCCAAAATCACGCACCTAAGATTGTAATATTATTCAGCGTATACTTATAATTTGTGCAGTAATTGACAAAATAAGGAAAAAATGAATGGTTTTAAAAACAAGCCAAACACTTAATATCAACAAAAAAACTAGAATTAACGTAATTAAAAGAAGTAAAAGACTTAATGAACCTAATACCAATGATATCTTTCATTATATGGTAGACTTCCATGAAAGGACAAGGCTATAGTTGGCACTCTCAATGAGTTACTTTCTCAATTTCGTAAAGACAATACAAGAGTTTCGCCCAATACAATAGATGTTGTGAAAAGAAGAGTTAGTTCTCGTTACTATGAAATATATCTAAAAAAATTATTGGATATGATTTAAACATAAGTTTACTCTCAATTTTTGGAAAAAACATCCACAAATTTCTATTTGTCAAAGATATTTTGAGATGGCCAAACCTTTTTATGTAAAAATAAAACACACATGCAATACTTATTGTAGGAAACTTGTTGAATTTTGAATGCACTATGATGTTTTTTTCCATATTAATTGTACTTTACATACTAGAAACATTTTTTATGAGTGTGAAATTGAATTGACATCAAAATCAGCCAAATAAATAGGTCCAACTATCTTTTACAAAAGACTGGATAGATATTTATTTTACAACAAATTATGATTAAATGGAAATTATAGCATTTGTGATGGATTGCAAAAATTAGAATAAAATTTATCCATGAGGATATTATAATTTAAATTAGATAGGAATTAGTTGGTTTAAGTAAATATAAATTAGTTAATTATCAAGTAAAATATGGCAAAGAATCTAAAAGGTGTGAACTTGTTACAAAAAAGATACATATTTCTAAATTTTTGGCCAAATTTAGGGACAAGATTGTTTATGAGTATGCAAGCCACATACACAAGGCTAGATTGTTGGATGAACATTTGAAGGTAAGTAAGGATACATTACCACTTGGTTTGATTGCTTCAATAGTTTATTTTGTTGAAAATTACACATTCAAACCCAAAATGGAAGTTTAATCCTAGTATTTCAACTCATCACAAGTTTCCATATTCATACATATAGAATTCATACATGCACCTGATAGTACAGAGCAATAATGAATTTTTTTAAGGGAGTACCAATTCTATATCAAAGATGATTGGTCACATTGTTTAGAGTATGTGTAAGGTTATTTTTAAGAATTTCTATGAATAATTGAGTCAGAAGAACATTAATTTCAATCAACATTACATTTGGTCAGACAATTACACATTGCCATTCAAAAATATATGGATGTTTTATTGGTTGAGCAGGATGCACATTACCACTAGTGTAGATCACATTTAAATATTCACCAAGGATATCCATGGAAAAGGGGAGCATGGTGGTATTGGATCATGTGTAAAAAGAGATATTGCAAGGGAGGAGTTGAAATTTTAAGAGGGTGTTCATTTGAAAAATGAAAAAACTATGGTTGAATGGTGTAATGACAACATGTGTCATGGTGATCAAACAAATTATATAGTTCGTAGACATTTATGGTTAATGAAGGAAGAACAATTAAATTTTTTTGAGGATTATATGACTCTAATGGGTTCTAGTGACCTCCACTCATTTCATAACTCAAATGCAAGTTCTTGGATTGCTCATATGAGACACTAGTCATGTTTTTGTGTTGCATGTGTAGACAGTATTTTATTTTTCAAAGTAGTCATTGCTGGGAAGGGAAGGGTCCAATCATTAGTAAATTTGGCATGACAAGTGCCATGTTAGACTAAATGGCCATGTCAAAAATAAGAGTAAATTGGGTAACTAAAAATCCAAGGCTACTAAAGACTAAAAAACTCAAACAAGTAAACCTTAAGTAAGAAAGGAAAACTCACCAAATGAAACCAAGGATACATGTCAAAAGGGATGGTAATAAAATTTTGGTTTAAAAGTAGAAAAAAAGTGGTAAAACAACATGGATGAGTGAGTAGTAAAAAACCTTATCTCACACGATAATGGAAAAAGGTGCATAAAAGGGAGAGTGAGAAGTAACAAGTCAACCTCACTCAATAATGGAAAAAGGGTACAAACTCAGGTTCCCATGATAGCAGCGTAGTACAACAAATGAAAAATGGTAAAATTAAGCAAAGTAAGTAGAAGAATATAGTTATATGGTGTAAAGAAAGTAATTCATAGTTTATCAAACATGTTGTTTCACTTCTAAGGAAAGATAAAACTAAAACAAAGCAGTGTTATCATGTTTTTATGATGTGAAGAAGAAAGAAACAAAGAAGAAGGGAAAAAATATATGGAATCACAATTTACCTATCAAGGGGGAAATGAAATGGGTGGAGGGAAGAATGAAGGAAAAACCAAAGTAGAGAGAACTCTTTATCAAAGTAAAGACACTAAAATTAAGTTTGTCAAAATAAGAGGACTTTCAACCTTAAGGATTTTGAAGAACAACTCTTAGCTACACAAGTCTTAGATTAAAACATTTAGTATGTAGATCATCCCATTAAGGCTATATGCATGAAAATTAAAATAGACATACCTTCCCACAATGTGTTCCCCATTCCTTAAGACCCCTTATAGAGTCATCAGTCTAATGTGAAGATTGGGTACTTGTGTGAGAAAGTAGGTAGCACCATAGAGTTTTTTGAATTCTCCTATTTTAATCTACTAGCCTACTGCACCCCAATGAACATTAGGTCTATATGAGGCTAACTATGGAATTTGAGATTCAATGAGAGATAGCATATGTGATTTTAATCACATCTTTTGGTGTGATTTTTAATTTTTAAATTTGTATGTTTCATTTTGTATATCATTACTTTTTGTTTCAAATGATTTGGATTTTAACTTTCTTGATGGATTTTTATATTCCTCCTCCTTACAGATTTGGAAAATCAAACATGGGTACTAAAGATTACTTTTATTTGAAAACTTGGGACTTGGTTTTTAAGAGAGATAACTTCAAATATCATTGGGTTTAAGAGTCTCATAAATCTAGGTGAAATAAAAGTGTTATCTTGACTTCGACATTGTTTTGTAAAATGTGTAGTGAAAGGAAAGGAAATCAATAAGAGTGACACATGGAACAATTTGAATTACTTCAAATCATGAAAAATGTGACAAAGGTAAAAAAGGATACAATGATAGTAAAGTGTGATTCCTTATCATATGATAAAGGAAATGGATGAAAACATGCTGACATATATTTTTGTGCAAATTCCATCTATCAAAAGAAGAAAAAGATAAAGTTGAAAATAAGGATCAATAGTATTTTATTATAAAAAGAATAACACAAGATGGTAATTTTATGAGGAAGGCCAAGTCTTGTCAATGGTACTACACTACAAATCATAAAAGAGAAACCCACAAGGGTGCTAGAAAGCATGAAAAATAAATTAGAAAAGTAAAAGATGGTATTTATGAGGAAGACCAAGTCCTATCCACAGTTTTACTATGTAACTCACAAAAGAAAAGTCCAAGGTATGCCAAAAAGTTTGTAAAAAAAATATGAAAAATACAAAAGACTATGGTACATCATGAGGAAGACCAGGTCCTATCCATATTTTTACAATTAAACTCATGAAAGAAAAGGTAAACTAAAAGACCAAATAGGAAGGACTAAAGGTTTGTGAAAAGAGAGAACATTTTATAGGGAGAGATCCATGTGAGTGACCTAAAAAAAGTGTTACATATATGTACATAAAACATATGAAAATAAGGGAAAGATCATACAATAATGGCTATATCAAGGATGAGAATGTGAGAGACAAGCCTAAGTGTATCAAAATATTTCTTGAAGTTGAATTAGTTTGGTAGAATTCTAGGTAGAATAAGAATGGGCATACCTAGATGCCCCAAATCCTATAGTAAAATATGTATGGGCATCGAAAGATGCCCCACAAGCTGAAAAGAGGAAGAAAATATAGGAAAATATAAGAATCAAAGAGAACCCCATATAGTGTCTAAATGGATTCAAGTCATCAAAGAATATTTTGATATGGGACATGATGCTTGAGAGAAATTAAAAAAATGATTAAAATGATAAATAAAGAAGGCAAAAAATTGTACAAAGTTGACTAGGTTGACCTAGCATAGAGAATAGGGTCTGAAAACCTATACATAGTCAACTAGGTCAATCTAGCATAGCAAACAAGGGATAAAAAAGTGTATAGGGTTGACTTGGTCAACCTAGCATAGTAGATATGGAAAATCAAATAGTATATAAGAGACTATTTTGATAGAAACAATTGTGTACTTAAATAATAATGAATTTTCAAAATTACTTTGAAAAGAAAGAACTAAAGGGAAACACATAATAAATTGGATCAATGAGGTTGATCCAATTTAGGCACATAACACAAAACCTTTCACCAACATTGATTAATGCAATTTTTTATAATACATCACACAATTGAGAAAAGAGTTAGTAATCAACTTGGAAAGTATAAGATGACTAACTGGTCAACCTGAATGTTGTTAGATTATTAGAATACAATTTTAAATGTGATTGGAAGTTGGCTATAAACAAAAAACTAGAAAGAAACCTAATGATAGTTCTAGAACATTTAGGCTAAAAGGGATTTGTATTAATAATGGTATAGTCTTGGTATTGGGGCCTACTACCTGACTTCACATACCACAGTGATAATGGTGTCGTGTGCTTATCCAAAAAATACCATTAACCATGTGTTTATACTGGGCCAAAAAACCAAGTCAACTTCTCCCTTGGTGATGAAATCCAAATAGGTAGGTCTTGGGTAGATAATTATTAAAACATGTTTTAATTTTTTTTATTTTGGTCATGTGTGCATAACAGATAAAAAGTGAAACTAAACAGTATATTGAAACCCACCTAATTAAACTATGTCATCTATTTAAAGCATGTAAGCAATAAAAAAATGAAAGTATGAGCTAATTACTAATATATAAGGGTTAATTCTAACTTTGAAACATAGTGCAATGTTGATTTAGTCAACAATGTATTCAACAAATATAAAATAGGGTGGACAGTGTCATGTCTATACATTGGAATCAAAAAGTCTGAAAGTGAACTACAACTTTCCAAACTATACACATAATATAGAACTATGTCGATAGGGTCAACCTAGTTGACTATATAAGGGTAGTTTTAAAGACTTTAAACTATGAAAAATAGGACTGTAAGGAAAGAGAGAGAAAGATACAAAGTAACATTATTGGGTTTGAGGATGAAAATAAGTAAGATTATTATTGAATAACCTTGATAAATGCTTATAAATCCTGCTTACTATGTTGACTAGGTCAACCAAGATTTGCAAAAACCTATTGCTAAGTGCATGCTATGTATAGGCTTGAGTAAGTCAACCTATTAGTTTGAATCTAATGTCTAAAATTATAAAAATATATATTGTGTTTACTGAGTCAACCTAATATCCTAAACTTGGAAAAGAACCTACATAAGCAAAACATATTCATATGGATGTCACTGTGTTAAACCTATGTATATAAGTTAGAATTGTGTCGATATAATTAACCCAACATTACAAGCATATGATAATAAAAATGATAAAATAATGAAATAAGTGAAATAAAAACTTTATAAAGGGTTAGATTCACTTTGGGTTCACTAGAATGTATGCAATTAGAAATGCATCATGTCTATAAATCAATCCTAACTAAGAGAAGATAAATCATGCCATATACTTTCGATTGTTGACACATTTGTTAAGTGGAAGCACGACCAATATGGGGATCCATTATACCCAATTAGGGTATATATTACCATAATACACCATGATAACAAGTGTTCCAAAGCCTCAAGTCTAACACAATCACACAATAACCCTAAGGGGGTCCTGAGTTTTGATATTTCACCTATACTAATAATAAGTAAAGTAAATCTAATCTAATACTCCCCAAATCTTTTAGTACAACATGAGGGGTTAGTAAGAAATCAAAACATGTATAAGAGAATCTAAATTAATCTAAGTATGAATAAGACCCTAATACATGGAATATGAAGAGTAATATTATTCAAAGACAATACTTATGTTACTTATATCTACTAAAGAGAGGAGCAAAGTTAGAGAATACTTACCTGAATGTGAATCTGTTGAGACTCAATCTCTTCCTTCCCTAATAGGGATTTTCAATAGGTTTTTATGGTTTGTAAATATCACTAAGAAATTCCAAAGCATCTGAGACTTATCCACAATACTATATTCTCCAAGTAGAAACCCTAAGCTAAGACTCCTCAAGTAGAATGGTGGAAGAGCATATTATAAAGAAGTACGAGTGAATAATAACTATTGATTAAATATTTAAATAATGATGAATTTATCTTTTATATATATGTGGATTTGACCCTAAAACATTTCATAAATCTCATCTGACAAGGTTGACCTAGTCAACATAGCATAATTTTGGAAAATTATTCACTAGGTCATGAACTAGTTTCATCAAAGGCCAAACTAGTTCCTAAGTGAAAATCACCTAGAACTATACAAGTTTGACCCATTAAACCTAGAAAATATAAATAATAAAAGTAAATTAAGGTGAGGAAAAGAGGGATATAATGTATAAAATATTTTAGGAGTGTGTAAAGGAGGATTAATAGCTTAGGAAATGGTTTTCAAGAGCTGGTTGGATTGGTAATATTGTGTCGATAAGGGAAAACAATCATGCAAAGAAGTAATGGTATACCCACCCATTTCCTAGTGTAACCCTTACAATGTGCACTTAGAGAGATTAAGTCTAGATGGGTTCCTGCAATATTTAAAGCATCATTAATTGATAAAATTTGAAAATATTATGTTTATACATGTAACAACTAAATAAAAGGATAAATCTCATAAGATGGAATTTAGCTGTGAAATAATATTGGGTTAGGACAATATTATAGTTTATAATTCATGCATGGTAACTATATGTCCAAATTTTCATTGTCAAGTACATACTAATTTTTTTTCAAATATACATGTATGAGCTAGTTTTTGAATAAAAATGGAAGTATAAAAAATCAAGACTATCGAAATTATGCACATCTAGTGTTGCTTTCAATCAAGATATATTTAATGCATCTCCTCCATTTAAATCTACTACATAGAGATTCAAAAGTTAAGAAATAATATTTATTTTCTCAAGTTTTTCAATGCTAATAATCCATTCCATAAATATGAAAATCTCAAGAAATAAAAGTATCCTTCAAACCAAATTAAAATCCTCCCCTTAGATTAACTCCACATATCCCTTATCCAATTTTTGGGTTTGATTTAGATAAGAGTGGGGGTTTAATTTTTTGTTTCTATCTAATGGATAGGTCAAAATAGATTATTGATATAGGGGAATCAATATATCAATGTAATATTATTTTAGGGAGATAACCTTGCTCCATTATTTTTTGTATAAATTGAAAAAAATCCAAAAGTTTTTAACTAAATGGACGTATCTTGCAAGGGCATTTCTTTTCCTCTGTAATATACACTTCAAAGCTTCAAGATATGTTTGGATCAATGGTATATGGTTTTGAATTAGATTCAAGATGACATATTTCGTTTGATAGCCATTTTCTGAACCTTATGAAGAAATTTTATTTAGGGTCCCAATTTGGATTTTGGTTCATCTTCTTATTATTATTAAAAAAACCCTTCATCTATAAAATTGATAGCATTATTTGTTCGATATTTCATTACAATTGACCAAACAATAAATGTATCTTTGTCATGTTTGGGTAGAGTTTGTATCCCTTCATATATTTCCCATCATGTTTTTAATTGTGTTTAAATTTGTTCTCAGCATGGGAATTGTTTTTTGTATATGTATATTTAATTACTTTGAATGTAATAAAAATGGATATTAAGTAGATTTTTTTTTCTTTCCTTAGAGTGCATAAACTACATTATGTTAAAATTCAGAAGTGGTTTCAAAAATTAAGATTTATTGATACATAATTTGAGCACATATATTTCAACAAGAATAAAATAGAGCACAATTTTTCCAAGGAGGGTTTTAGTTAAGTTAGAGATGTGGTGGATGGTCCACATGTATCTTCCTCTAAGGGATCATAAGAGGAGAGTTAGGAGTTTAGGGATGTGGTAATCATTGTAGGCTTAATGGACTTAGAGGTAAATAAGTATAGGGAATCCATACATTTCTAATCTTATCATGAGTTTTAGGAGGTGGTGTGTTAAGAGGATGTTACGGATGGACCAAATATCACATAAAACTACAATATCACCCAAAGAACACCATTAATGATAAATGTAATTTTGAAACTACATAAGGTAGAGGGAAAAAAACATAAGCATAAATAATCCAACTTAATGATATGAATCAAATTGATATGGGCACTCAATGGTTTATGGAGGCCATTCTTAATCTTAGAGTAAGAACAACTCAATATATTTAGTGTTGAGTTTTAGAGAGGTATTAATGTGGAAAATTTAATATTTTTGGTGATCGTATCAAAATAATTTTTTATGTTTTTTTTTGGTCTATTAGTTCTTATAACTTTGGGAAATTCTAGTTTGTTTGGTTCCCATGTTATTTTATAGGTTTATTTTTATATATCTACTTTTTGTATTTAAATTATGAGGGACCCCATAACACATATTTACCTATTAAAAAACCATACATAATGTATTTCAAATTCATGTTATACAATATTTCACAACCACTATAAATAATATTCTTTAGACAATACCTAAATTATTTAGAATATATACCAAGAATCATTTACAACACTACATAAAACTTACACAAACTAACCAAATATTTTAAAACTTGAGAGATTGAAAACACCCAGACAATAAGTGATCAAATTTTCATAGCATGTATACTTTAAAAAATAATTTTTAAGATCACTTAAGAGCCTTTAATGGCCTCTAGAGCTTCCATATATAATCTCTTTAACATAGTCTTCCTTCATACCTTTTTATTTATTTGAGTGGAATAAAAAACTAATATAAATATTGAAAGGGTTGTAGTCTGACTAGTGACTATGATGGTTGTTTATATCCATCCACCAAGGTATAAATACCTCTAGATACAAGACATAAAGTGTCAAATGATTAAGGTTAGAATCATGCCCTGGGTGATTTTGATGGTATGGATGCCTCTTGATCATGGTTGCTTAGCCAAAGGAGGTAAATTATTTATATTAATGTTTAAAAAACATTGTAAATCCTCTATATTTTATTTATGAAATATGGGTAGAGATTCCAACATTCTATGTATTTCAATGATTCCATGCAATGCCTTTAGGCATATCAAAAATAAACTAATGGAATTTGAGAGATCATTTTGTGACTAGTACTAGTATAAGTATATTTGGCCAAGGTTTTTCCTTCTTATATATAAAATATAAAAGTCATGCTTGACCTTAGAGGACACTTAGATAAATTTATGAGTTTCATGAATAATTAAAAATCCCCTTGATTATGAAAGATAAAATCCACATTAAGAACATCATTCATAAAAGAATAAAGAAGAAAAATAAAAGAAAAAATAAACCCAAGATTTTTTATACAAGATTGATCTATTAATAAAAAACCTATAACCTTTACTATGGGGCCCAAGACCAAGTGTTTAAGGGGAACAACTAGGTTTGGTTGTGTAGAGTGAATGTGCTAAGATGTATTCAGAGAAAATAACCAAAACACATTACTAGAGTGGAATTCTTATTTTAGGAAATATATTTCAATAGTGAAAAATAGGGAAAACTAATACAATATATTAAATCTCATGTTAAAAAAAAAATATGTGGATCATGTTATCTATGTTATGGCAATGTATTAGAATTGAGCTAACTAATTATGGCTGGATGCATATGTTACATCTTTAACACTCATTATTAAAAGGTTAATAATAATGATTATTTTAGCTTATATTGAAGGTAGATTTGACACATCTCACTCTCCTTGCATGCCAACGTTATAGTTTCCAACTTGGTGGTGACCACTGATTTGGTTGCATGATTGCCATTTATTCACTATTGGTCATGATCTAGAGAATCTTATCTGAAAGCTAATAGTAATGAATCCTGGTATTCTTCGTTGGTTTGGGGCCACTAGTTTAGGTATGTAATCAAAGTAGATCATTATAAGGTTATGCTAAATTGGGTCCCAAATGATCATGTTAATGTATGAGTAGATTCTAGTAAGGAGCATAGTACTTGATCTGAGGAGTGCATAATGAGATGTGTACCTATGATCTTAGTTAATCATTACGTGAAAGTCTAGGAGAAATAATGAGAGTTATGTGTAGGATTATATGAGAAAGATTTTTGTAAAGGAGAGCATGAGAGGTGAAAGATATAAAAATAAGAATAAATAAGGAATGTGTTTGGATGTACAAAGGATACACATGGATCAATGTTTGCATTTTAGGACCCTTTAATGTAACTTCTATCATGGATTACTCTTAGAGGTGATTTATACTATATTCAAAGTATAATTAGAGGACTTTACATAGCACATGAGGGATCTTATGGTTCCTCCATATGACTTACAGTTTTGATTTTATGCATGCCTGAATTTAGGATAAAAATCAACATCTTTCTTGTATTGGGAAGGGTGTTCTTGAGCCTAGAATGTGTGGTGGATTTGTCATCTGGGCCATATGGGAGGCCAAAAACATAGTCCTAAATGTTATTTTCCCCTCTAGATGTATTAGCAATGCTAGTTTTTAGCAAACAAGATTCAAAAATTGAGTTCTCAAACTATAGTTTTAACTTTGACAACATTTGTTGTCAGTGTTTTCATGCTTCAGAACAGTAGTGGAAATGCATTTTTAAGTGGAAGTGGCTATCACAGTTGTTGGAAAACATGTAATTTACCTATATATATATGCATTAAAAGTGGTGTGTTTTCATCTTCTGTTCTTGGAGGCAAAGTTGCTAGTTGGAGGTCAAGAAGTATTCTCTTCACTACCAAAATTTTGAATTTTAGGACCCTTTACTGCAACTTATGCCATAAATTTCTATTAGAGGTGATTTAGACTATATTCAGGATGAAATTATAGGAATTTCCCACACACATGGAGGATCTTATGGTTCCTCCATATGACTTATATTTTTGGTTTTATGCATGCATGAACTTAGGTTAAAAATTAACATCTTTCATGTATTGGGAAGGGCATTCTTGAGCCCAAAATGGGTGGTGGGTTTGTCATCTAGGCTAGATGGGAGGCCAAGAAATAGGTCCTATATGTTATTATCCCCTTTAGACGTGTTTGTAATACCATTTTTTAGCTAATAAGCATCAAAAATTGAGTTCTCAGACTATAGCTTCAACTTTCATAACATTTATTGTCAGTGTTTTCATGCTCTAAAATAGTAGTGAAAATGCACTTACAGGTGGAAGTAGGTGTCATGATGGTTGAAACATGTATAATTTTACTATATATGCATTCAAAGTGGTGGATTTAGACCTGTCAGTCCTGGAGGCAAAGTTGTTAGTTGGAGGTCAAGAATTTATCTCTTCACTACCAAAAATTTGTATTTTAGGACCCTTTACTACAACTTCTACCATGGATTGCTATTCGAGTTTCTCTAGACTAGAATTGGGGTGAAATTAGAGGGATTTAACATGCACACAAGGGATTTTATGGTTCCTCTATATGACTTAATTTTTTGGTTTTATGCATGCCTGAAGTTAGGCTAAAAATCAACATCATTCTTATATTGGGAAGGGCATTCTTGAGCCCAGAATGGGTGGTGGGTTTGTTTTCTGGGCTAGATGGGAGGTCAATAACCTAGTAATAGATGTTATTCACCCCTTTGGATGTTTTTTAAGTAATATTTTTCATCCAACAAGCACTGAAAGTTAAGTTCTCAAAGTTAGACCTAAAATCAAGTTGTCATGCCCTTAATAGGCCAAATTAGGTCAAGGAGTGAAAAGATGGATTAGTTATTCTAATCCACCAAACTTATACCCACAAACCCTCTTTGCACACAAAATATAAATTTAACATAATGAAATGACAATTATGATAACTAAATGTATAGCTTCCCCACTTCAAATGTTGAAGGTGATTTGGAGGTTGGGGTAAGTCTATGGGAAGAGATATGGCCAAACGTTAGTCCCAAAGACACTCAAACCCTAGTATGACAAGTTTATAATAGAGTGTATTTGTTAGGCCTAGTATTTGAAGCCAAAAAGGTTATGCTAAATTGGGTCCCAAATGATCATGTTAATGTATGAGTAGATTCTAGTAAGGAGCATAGTACTTGATCTGAGGAGTGCATAATGAGATGTGTACCTATTATCTTAGTTAATCATTACATGAAAGTCTAGGAGAAATAATGAGAGTTATGTGTAGGATTATATGAGAAAGATTTTTGTAAAAGAGAGAATGAGAGGTGAATGATATACAAATAAGAACAAATAAGGAGTGTGTTTGAATGTACAAAAGATACACATGGATCAATGTGTTTGCATTTTAGGACCCTTTAATGTAACTTCTATCATGGATTACTCTTAGAGGTGATTTTTAATATATTTAGGGTACAATTATAGGACTTTACATAGCACATGAGGAATCTTATGGTTCCTCCATATGACTTACAATTTTGATTTTATGCATGCCTAAATTTAGGATAAAAATCAACATCTTTCTTGTATTGGGAAGGGTGTTCTTGAGCCTAGAATGTGTGGTGGATTTGTCATCTAGGCCATATGGGAGGCCAAAAAGCTGGTCCTAAATGCTATTTTCCCCTCTAGATGTGTTGGCAATGCTAGTTTTTAGCAAACAAGCTTCAAAAATTGAGTTCTCAAACTATAGTTTTAACTTTGACAACATTTGTTGTCAGTGTTTTCATGCTTTAGAACAGTAGTGGAAATGCATTTTTAGGTGGAAGTGGCTGTCACAGTTGTTGGAAAACATGTAATTTACCTATATATATGCATTCAAAGTGGTGTATTTTCATCTGCTGGTCTTGGAGGCAAAGTTGCTAGTTGGAGGTCAAGAAGTTGTCTCTTCACTACCAAAATTTTGAATTTTAGGACCCTTTACTGCAACTTATGACATAGATTTCTATTAGAGGTGATTTAGACTATATTCAAGATGAAATTAGAGGAATTTCCCACACACATGGAGGATCCTATGGTTCCTCCATATGACTTATAGTTTTGGTTTTATCCATGCCTGAAGTTAGGTTAAAAATTAACATCTTTCATGTATTGGGAAGGGCATTCTTGAGCCCAAAATGGGTGGTGGGTTTGTCATCTAGGCCAGTTAGGAGGCCAAGAAATAGGTCTTAGATGTTATTATCCCCTTTAGACGTGTTGTTAATGCCATTTTTTAGCTAATAAGCATCAAAAATTGAGTTCTCAAACTGTAGCTTCAACTTTCATAACATTTATTGTCGGTGTTTTCATGCTCTAAAATAGTAGTGAAAATGCACTTGCAGGTGGAAGTAGGTGTCACGATGGTTGAAACATGTATAATTTTACTATATATGCATTCAAAGTGGTGGATTTGGACCTTTCATTCCTGGAGGCAAAGCTGTTAGTTGGAGGTCAAGAAGTTATCTCTTCACTACCAAAAATTTGTATTTTAGGACCCTTTACTACAACTTCTACCATGGATTGCTATTAGATTTTCTCTAGACTAGAATTGGGGTGAAATTATAGGGATTTAACATGCACACAAGGGATTTTATGGTTCCTCTATATGACTTACTTTTTTGGTTTTATGCATGCTTGAAGTTAGGCTAAAAAAAACATCTTTCTTATATTGGGAAGGGCATTCTTGAGCCTAGAATGGGTGGTGGGTTTGTTTTCTAGGCTAGATGGGAGGTCAATAACCTAGTAATAGATGTTATTCACCCCTTTGGATTTTTTTAAGTACCATTTTTCATCCAACAAGCACCAAAAGTTAAGTTCTCAAAGTTAGACCTAAAATCAAGTTGTCATGCCCTTAATAGGCCAATTTAGGTCAAGGAATGAAAAGATGGATTAGTTATTCCAATCCACCAAAATTGTACCCACAAACCCTCTTTGCACAAAAAATATAAATTTAACATAATGCAATGACAATTGTGATAACTAAATGTATAGCTTCCCCACTTCAAGTGTTAAAGGTGATTTGGAGGTTGGGGTAAGTCTATGGGAAGGATATGGCCAAACGTCAGTCCCAAAGAAACTTAAACCCTAGTGTTACAAGTTTATAATAGAGTGTAGTTGTTAGGCCTAGTCTTTGAAGCTAGAAAGGGGAAATAAGTGGATAATTTGGAATATTGGATGTCTAGTATTGTGAGAACTATTGTTTAATATTGAAATAAGTATTATATGTGTGAGAGTGGGGTCAAGAGTGAGCAATAAGGTCACAGGGGAAAAATAATATTTAATAACATGAATTAGGCAAAGTAGGCATTATACTCCTACTTGAGAAAAATTGTAAAATAGTTACAAGGAAGACCTAGGACCTTCAATGAGGGTTGGTTGGCATGTTTGAGGATACAGTAAGAGGTTGGAATCTATTATATTTGATGTTGAGTGTATATAGATAAGCATCAAGTCATAAAGTAAATATAAACCAATTTAAATGATTATTTTTAGACTTCTCATCAATTATTTTCATAAAAAAAAAGGCAAAATAGGATGATGACTCATTTGTGAAATTTTACCAAGAAGACATGTGTCACTAACTTTTGCAAAATTGGGCCTACAAGCCAAAATATGTGGGATCTAATCATGAAAGTTGGTGTATAGTCTCATTATGACCTAATATAACCATTAATTTTTTTTTTTTGGATTTTTAACAATGGAGAATATTCACTATTTTAGTGTAATCAACCCTATGGCAAATCATAGTCAACAGCCTGCCTTGCCAAAATTGGTCAATTTGGGGCATCTACAAGTTGAGTCAAAGCATGAAATTATGTATTATTGGTATAAATGATCTAAAAAAACATGTCATGCATCCTAAATATCATAGAAATATTGAAAGTTAACACTATTTTGACACAGTCCTCTTGCAGTCAAGAAGGTAGCCATTGGAGATTTCTGGAAGTTTTGTCAATTTTAGATGCTAAGAAGTAGTTTAGGCCTTGGAGAGATCTTAAAACTATATAATATGATGTTTTAAATCTATATTATCCTACATAAGTGATAAAATTCAGGGTTTTCATGCAAAGTTTTGAAGAAATAAAAGTTTTGGCATGAGAGAAGCATGCAGGCAACTCAACGTAAATTATGGTAAAAAAGGTATACAAGACAAAGTACATATCTAAATAACTTGAAAGTTGGTAAAATTAGTATTCATGACCTAATATATCCATATATAATCTTGGAAAGGTCATATGATAAGTTTAAGTGGTCGATATTTTATCACAGTGCCGTCCATGTCTCATAATGGTAACTATTTTATCACAGTCCCCTCCATGTCTCATAATGAGGGTAGGCTAATGAAGGAAGTGATAGTTAGAGGTAGAATTTGGATATGAAATTTGAAATAGACATGAAAAATAATAGTGTAACTATAAATTCCCTTATAATATCTTGAGAAACCATAAACTTTTCATACAAGTTAAAATATAGTAAAAAATGGCTATAAGCCTTGAGAAAGTATTATGTCCATAAGGTGTGGAATGAGAGTATGCTATTATTAGAGTAATTTAAGGGGGTTATACCAGGTATTTTAAGATCAGATAAGACCATATGTGACAATAGGTTGAGATCTTTAATCATAGACCAAGATTTGGTCCTTGAGACCCAAAGAAGGTGCCTAGGAAAAGACTAGAAAGAGATTGAGAGGAAATTTATGAATGAGACATGAATGGAATGAGGTAAAGGAAGTATGGATAGAGGTAAATTACATCAAGGATGAACTAATAAGATTACAAGGAATAATTACTAGGTGTAAGAAGCTAAATTAATTCCAAAGAGTCAAAAGAGGAGCTAGCTTGTGAAAGAAGATTCAAATAAAATCATAGCAAGTGAATGTCATTAGCTAGATTTAGAACCACCTAATGATGTTTTTGTACACTTTTCCTCCATACCTATTCATCATCATATAAACATAATTCAAATTAAATCATTGATGTTATTAATTTATTATAAGGGTCTGATTTGCAACATTATCCTAACAAGCTATTCTCAATCTCATAACATTTATAATGCTTAAGAATACTTCAAAACCAATCATTTATAGTACTCTGAACACAAGTGATTCAAAAAATATTTAATTCAATATTTTTATTAAATATTCATGTACAAAATAAGAATTCCATGTACGAATTCCATATATAGGCATACAATGTCAATAATACATGCATTCCCATATAGGTATACAAAACATTACATCATGTTTAATAACATAGTATCTAATGTCAGGTGGATACATCATATACACATGTACAATTCCAAAAATTCATACATTTTAATATAGGCATACTAAAAAAGTACATCATATTTAACATCTTAATCATCAAATAGTCTCCTTCTCTTTGCCTTATTCGAAGAAGACTCTCCTTGGGATGCCATGCTTGTAAATGAAGATATCTTAAATGCCTTGGATTACTCCAAGGTTCAACTATAGGTAATACGCTCATAACTCACTTGAAGCCAAACTTGTTCAAATAAAAATTTTATTATAAAATAAAAAATTATATATGAAAACAAGTTACTAAACTCATGTTTTAAACTATAATGGAAAAATCATTTAAATGTGCACTTATCGCAATCTCATGGTCCTCCTCAATTTGTCATTGATGATCGACTGGATTAGTGCTAGGTTTAGCTACAAAAATAGACATGTTCAATTACATCCTTACATACACTATAAATTTATGCATATAAATTATAATTGCCAAAGTATATAGTAAAATTATTAAATAAAAAGTACTAAATTACAATTCAAAATTACAAGTGAATATACACATCTCAGTGAGTGCTTGTGAATATGACATTACAAAAGTAATGATTGATTATATATAGAATCACAATTATGGAGGATTGTCCACCCTAGTCATCATTCAAACAAATAGCCTAATAATTAATAACTTGGGCAATTCATTGATTAAACAAGTTGCTAACAAACTTAGTCTTACATAAAGTCCAAGATTCAACTATAGTCTGAGCATTTGATTATTTTGGTATAAATTTATATGAAAGGTTAACTAAGGAACACATAAGAGTATTGAGAATAATATTTTTAGAAATCTAACTGGTCAAGAAGAGGTAAAATCCTATTTGTCCACAGTCCTTGTTCTCAAAAAACATATAGTTTATAAACTAAGAATTTTTATGCTTTGTGTTTAGTCTTGTAACTTATTATTAATTCTAAAGATTTTAAATAAGGATTTTTAATGATAATATAAATTTTGAGATCATCATGATATAGGTTTATAGTTCTTTGGCATTGAAAGAGGAAACAATCCCTGAGTACCCTGTTTGCTAAAGGGTAACATACAGTCAAAGGACTGAGTTCTATTATGTTGAAACTAGTTTGGGATTCCATTGAGATTTTAGGGGGTATAAGATAATTAATGGAAGTATATAAAATCCCATATTATGTTTTTAAGATATTGAGATTTGAAGGAAAGGCAAAGAAACCCTGTACCCTATTTTCCTATGTGCATAGGCAGGGTTGTAAACTAAGAGTTTTGAGTTCGCAACTGATTGTGGGATTTTATAACATGATATATGAATGATAAATTTGTATAGGTAAGTATAGACCCAATGATTTTTTTTTTTAGTTTTTGAAACCCAATAAGACAAAATTATCCCCTTTGATGTGTTCTCAGCCCTGGTAATGGCCTAGAAACCCTGATTATAGGGTTTAGTGTATAAAATGAGATATGACTATTGAAAATTTATAAAAACTAGTAATCTTACTTTATTTTGTCTTATAAATAATAGAGGTGGTTTTAGGATTTTTAGGTTTGGAAAAATATGAAAATGAGGCTATGATCTAGTGCTAGGCCTAGAGAAGGGTTAAGGGAGAAGGGGTGATATAGAATTAGGAGGGTGTGTCCAAAGAAGGGGGTGAAAAAATGATTGATTAAGTTGAAATAGCCAAATGGGTATTTGTAAAGGTTAATATATTATAGATCAAGTTTGTACATGTTTCATAATAAGGAGGTTTGCACAAATGGAGGGCTAATTGGTGAGAGGCCTAAGGAAAGAAGTACAATTTGGAATTGTGTTAGAGAGTTAATGTGGGAGTTTTATGGGCAAAATGGGTCCATTAATTTTTAATTAGTTTCTAGTGAATATGTATTAGATGTCCCAACAAGGAGCTTTACCCAAAGATAGGGATAGTAGAAGGTAAAACTAAAAAGGTGTATGTGAGGGGTAAGTAGATAGACAATTTGAGTTAGTGACATGATCGAGGATGTAAAGAGAGTGTGATAAGAATATATAATGATTTATTTGACTAATATTATCACTTTTATTTTATTTCCCAAAGGATTATGGGAATGAGTTATTAATGGATGAAGGAGAACCTTGAAAGGAAGGGATATGTGTAAAGTTTGGTATAGAAGTTGATATAAGTCTGCATCAATGGATATAGATAGTGTTAGGACCCAAAAGCACCATTGATTACCAAGTAACTAAACATGCAGAATTAAACCAGGAGTACAAGTAACTAGAATTCAGAAATAACATAGAATATGAGAGGCAACACACAATTGTATTCAACTCATTATAGAAGTAAATTACAACAAAGAAGATGCCATCGTCTTCTTCCTTACATCTCTAGAGCTCACACACATCTAGAGCATAAACATTAAATCTCTTCAAGAGCTCACTCTCTCAATTATGGTCCCAACACACAACTCAAACATAGAGTTGGTGTTCACCTCCAACTAGTCAGTATCCACTACTACCAGTACCACTAGTCAGTATCACTACTGCCAGTACATAAGTACTCCACATACTCTAAATTTGAGTATACACACATACTCCAAGTAGATCTCCCATGAACTTGCAACAACCTGCAACTCAAATGATATTACTTTGGAAGGAACTACCTTGCCTTCCTCTTTGCTCTCCAATCGAGTACACACCATACTCCAAGTAGATCCCACCTGATCTTTCTCCCTATTGTGTTGTTGTCACCTTGATCCTACTACCTCCTGCAGATCAACCTAGTTCTGCACACCTACAAACCTAGACCTCGCACACACATACACCTACAGATTAATGATCTTACTTACCATGTAGATCTCCAAACATGGCCTTGCACACCTGCTAACCAAGATCCTACATACATAAAGAATCCTTCTGATTCTCCAAACCAACACCCATACTTGGCACTGTGGCACTAGGAGGAACACACCTTGCTCTCTTCACTCTGAAGGAGCTAATATTTGCTCTCTTACCCTCTAGCACAAATTACAATACAGCCCATGAGTCTATTATATAAATCTCATGTAAAAAATAATTAGACATCTAATTACAATAATTAGATCCATAGCTTCAAGTCTATAATTGGCCTTCTACATGTAAACAACTGGTTCGTTAACTAATTTTTCATGCAACTGACAGTTCCAAAATCGCACAGGTGATCGACATCGGTCCCTATTTGCCTAGAGGTGACTGACGTCCACTGATCCTTGACTGATGTCAGTTTTTATTCTCACTGTATATGACCAATGTCAGCTGATCAGACCAACGTTAGTTGCTCTGCAACTCAACAACCTCTCAACAACCTCCTTCCCTATTTGCATTAATGAAGCTTTTAGCTCCACAACCTAACAATCTCCCACTTGGAGATATATAGTTACACTGTACCTGTACCTGTACCTGTACACCATCTAATCTATTTCTTGGATTGTATGCCTCTTCAAGCTCAACCTTGAAGACCAACCACCACAACACCTGTGGTGAACCTCCTGTCATCCAAGTAACTTGCCGCATCCGCATCTACAAACCCATGTAGAAAAGAACTTGACCCTGCATAGCATGTGCACCTACTGCTGGTCCCTCTCAAATGCCTAAGAATCCACTGAACTGCCCTCCAGTGCTTCTTTCCTGGATCGACTCCAAACTTTCTAATAGAACCCACTGCTTGGGCAAACTCAGGTCCAGTACGCATGTACTTAACCTCATCATGTGAATTAGGACCCTATTTTGTGAACTGTCCAACCATCAACGTGCTAACCAGTTTCACACAATCATCCAGAGACAAAATCAACCTGTGATCTTCCATGTCTCTAGAACACACTTATGCCAAAGAATTTCACTCCTCCAAATTCTTCATGACACACCTCTGAACTAACTTTACCTTTAGCTCAGAATAACCCTATATGTGTAACCCTGCATCAAAGCAAACACACAACATACGGTAACAGGATGATGTCGCGACTCATCATCCACTTGGTAAAGAAACCACAATAGTTATAATGACATTAACTAAAGCCATGCTTTGTCATCCACCTGTCAAACCTGTACCACTGTCCTGGAGCTTCCACAAGACCATATGACCTGGCCTTTTGTCTCACGTATCCATTCTCTATATTATTTAACTAAGGTATCCATTCATCTTTCAATGCTTTATTTTAGCTAGCAACCCTATCAAATCTCCCATTTGGTTCTGCATCCTATTCATGCCATGCTCCCACTATTTCCTGGATCCTTCCTGCTCTATAGTGAGCAACGAGTATAAAGAAGAGGAACAACAAATTTGAGGCTTACTTACCCTTTTAGTCCTCCATATGGGTGTTTGAGACTCCTTGATAGCTTGTTGTCCACCCAAAATCTGTTACAGTGACCGACCTCGATCACCACATAATCTACATCTAACCGATGTTGGTTCCCATGCGACTGTCCTTTCTACCAATGCCAGTTTTCTGACTGACATCGGTCTTACCTAGTCACCAACATCGGTTCCCTGACTGACGCTAGTATTCACCCTACCTGACACCACCGGCTCTGGTCTACACATGACTGACATTGGCACCTATCTATTCGATGTTGGTTTCCCTTGACTGATGTCGGTAATTATGTTCACCTGTGAGTGATGACTTTTTACCCGTGAGCTCTCCATGGATCAAAACCCTATCCAAACCACCCTGCTCAGAGATGTCCAGCCTTCTCCACTAATCTCTATCCATCATCTCCTCCAAAAACACTAATGCTTTCCAGTTCTTAAGTCTGTCAAAGACGTCTGACTTTCGCTTAAGAACATGCATCTCCTTCTTGCTCATGTGACCAAGTCTACAAAGCCACATCTTCACAACATAAGAAGAATTAGTAATATAAGTAGATAGATAAAGGATACCTACTTTGTTACCACCAGCTAATTCAAGTGCATCCACTGTGAGAGTTCTTGTGCATCTCTCATCACCCAACTTTCCTAAAGAAATTAGCCACATCTTCAAGACCAGGACCTGCATGACCTTCTTCAACACCCATGTGTTGGCCGCCTATAATTTTAGCTTCACTTCCCCTTTGCCAATTCTTTGGCAAGGCACACCAGCCCCTAAATAAATCTTTCCAAAGTCTCCGAAGACCTTAAAATGGAAAAATACTCTATTTGAGCTGCATGGAAAGAGGCAACAGAATCTATAAGACAAGATTCTACTTTATCCAAGAAACCTCCCAGAGCATCCTGTGCAACAACACCTGCAATATCTGCTTCTTCAGTTCCTTCATGATGATCTGCTACCAACCAAAAATATTTCTTTACCTACTCTTTCTTTCCATAACACCGTAATTGACCATTCGTGCTTTTCAATTCTTCCATTCTTAGCTTACCTTTTTCTACCATTGCTCTACTCCTACTCAATTAGAAACCCCTGAGAGTGACATGTAATCAAACACAAACCTACTCCCTGTAACCTTAGTTTTGATACCAACTGTTAGGACCCGAAAGCACCATTGATTACCAAGCAACTAAACATGTAGAATTAAACTAGAAGTACAAGTAATTAGAATTTAGAAATAACACAGAATATGAGAGGCAACACACAATTGTATTCAACTCATTACAAAAGGAAATTAAAACAAATAAGATGCCACAGTCTTCTTTCTTACATCTCTAGAGCTCACACACATCTATAGCATAAACAGTAAATATCTTCAAGAGCTCACTCTCTCAATTACGGTCCCAACACACAACTCAAACATAGAGTTGGTGTTCACCTCCAACCAGTCAGTATCCACTACTACCAATACCACTAGTCAGTATCACTACTGCCAGTACACAAGTACTCCACGTACTCCAAATTTGAGTATACACACATACTCCAAGTAGATCTCCTATGAACTTGCAACAACCTACAACTCAAATGATCTTACTTTGGAAGGAACTACCTTGCCTTCCTCTTTGCTCTCCAACCGAGTACACACCGTACTCCAAGTAGATCCCACCTGATCTTACTCCCTGTTGTGTTGCTGTCACCTTGATCCTACTGCCACCTACAGATCAACTTGGTTCTGCACACCTGGAAACCTAGACCTCACACACACATACACCTACAGATCAATGATCTTACTTACCATGTAGATCTCCAAATGTGGCCTTGCACACCTGTCGACCAAGATCTTACATACATGAAGAATCCTTCTGATTCTCCAAACCAGCACCCATACTTGGCACTATGGCACTAGGAGGAACACACCTTGTTCTCTTCACTCTGAAGGAGCTAATATTTGTTCTCTTACCCTCTAGCACAAATTACAATACAACCCATGAGTCTATTATATAGATCTCATGCAAATAATAATTAGACATATAATTACAATAATTAGATTTACAGCTTCAAGTCTATAATTGGCCTTCTACATGCAAACAACTAGTTCATTAACTAACTGTTCATGCAACTGACAGTTCTGAAACCACATAGGTGATCGACGTCAATCCCTGTCTGCCTGGAGGGGACCAACGTCGGTCGATCCCTGACTAACATTGATTGCTCTTCTCACTATATATGACCGACGTCAGCTGATTAGACCGATGTCGATTGCTCTGCAACTCAGCAACATCTCAACAACCTCCTTCCCTATTTACATCAGTGAAGTTTTTAGCTCCACAACCTAAAAGATAAGACCTCTCCCCCAACTAGATATAGTAGGTCTTTAGGCCTCTTAAGTAGATGGTGGTAATAAAATACTCAACCCCATCTATCTATATGGGGTTGAGGTCCCCTATTTATATATGGTCACAAGGCCTATGCCATATACATATAGGCTATAGTTTATAGTCAATGCTCTCCCAACAAAACAATGTGATATAATGGATACTCTCCCAATAAACCAATGTATTTGAATAGGTATAATAGGATCAAGAGGCTATGCCATATAAATTTGTAACTCCATAGATAGAGATGAAATTATTATGCTCAGATGGAATCAAGATGGGAATAATTGCTAGCTATGACCATTTTTGCTATCGATCATAGAGATTGAACTAGTATATGTGATTAGGATAACAAGGAATCAAGTGCCTATCTATGAGGCTATTATTTAAAAGAAAGGAGTGGTGTGCATATTGACAAATACATGTTATGCTCAATTGGGAAATTGATAGAAATATATTATACTAAATAAATTTTATCAAATGAATTCTATATATATATATATATGTACATCCAATCCTATTGATTGGGATTGACCTAATATGGAAACTACATATAATGGGATATCAACCAAATGTTCAACTTGCTATTTTAGTTATTGAAAACATAGTTGAGATGGAGGATGAGTTTCTAACAAGTTGATTTCCATGTTAATACATCAAACAATAAAAAGTCCAACAAAATTATATTAGGTATTTTATATTTTCTTACACAAAATCTACCAAAGATACAATTAAGGTGTATGTACATCTAGAGTATATAATATTCACTTGAAATTTTACCTTTGTAAATGTATATGGTGTCATACTGACATGGATAGATGTAGTAGCCTAGGTTGGCCCACTACCTAGTTGTGATGTCGAAGGTAATGTCTCCTCTTGGAACACAAAAAAAATACATATATATTATTCAATTTAACCATGTAAATTATTTTTTTACCTTTTTAGTTTTAAAATATAACTTAGAAATTTAACATTAAATTTATATAAAAGATACTTGCATGTTTGTATGGACTCTTAATGTATCTAAACCAAATATGTGTGTCAATAGCTCATCAATCAAGACCATATCTTCCAAGACCCCTGACGCACCACCATCATCATTTAAATGTCTAGTACATATATCACCACAACATATGCATGTGTGGGGTCAAGTGAAGCCACTAGCTAGAGTATCTCAAGCATTTATCTCTAAAAGTCTACTCATATGATGAACAAGTTTATCAAGAAGCACACTAAGCACATGCAAAGTGTCTATCTCCACAACCTCTATCACCATAAAGGGAATATATAGATGAAGTGGATTTTGGGTAGGGATCCTTGTAGGCCAATTAGGTACATGACATGTACCAGGTTGATCCTATGTAGAGCCTTTCCCTTGGCCATAAACTCACCATAGTCAAAGTAGTTTGGAATTTGATTGAGGAAAAACTCACAATAGAGTTTACTCATAAAGTGCAAAGGGACCTCATGGTTATTACAAGGGGGATAGTTAAACACCATCCACCATCACTCCCAAAAGTTGGCCTTAATCAAATCATGTTGGCATCAATGGCTTGGAAAATGTTTGGTCATTATGGGAAATGGGGCATTGGTGGTTAGGTCAATAAATAAGGCACAAATTTGATATTTTTTTATATTTTTGTTCTTCACCTTAGATGTTGATAATTTGTCAGCATAGTAAACCCTATAATTATCCCTATATGACCTCCATCTATCAATTTGACTTGTTATTGAGTCAACTTCACCTAATACTCACTCTAGGTTATTGGCCAAATAGGTGCAATGGGTGTTTTTGGAAGTGGGCTCCCTTATTCTCGTAATTATTTGCTCAATTTCAATTTTGTTTTCCACTATGTGATCAACTATATCCTCCTAGCTACCTTAGGGATCTAGAAAAACTACAAGAGGGTTAGGTGAAGGGTTATGAGGGTTACACAGAAGGTTAGGCAGAGGATTAGGTGGAGGGTTAGGTAAAGCATGCTGACCTATTGGAGAAAAATAAAAAAAATAAACTAGATGCAATTTACATTCACAGAAAATTCAAAAAAATATAAAATTATTTAATCTACAAAAAACATAATTCTTCTTCATGGTACTAGCATTGATTTGGTGAATGGAGGGAAAAATAAAAATCTTGTAGGCCAAAATGAGAGCTTGTAGGCCAAAATGAGGAGGAGGTTTTTTTTTGTTTTATAGTTTCAATAACATGTACAATTTATGTAAACTTGTAAGAACATGTATGCATTCTTATAGTGCATATATGTTTCTATAAGTTTACATAATGTGTACACATTATTGTTATAATGCATATGCATTATGGCTCTAGATTCACAAGTCATAATGTGTACATGTTATTGTTACAATGCATACACATTATGTTATAAGGCATATACGTTATGTGTTATGTCTATGGAATTGTCCCCCGACTCCATACACATACCTTCATATAATAGAAGGATGATGGCCATATATGTTTAGCTCAACCTTTCCCCAGTAAATATATAATGACATTTTACCCTATCTAAAGAAGCTTTACAATTAAGGATAGAGTTATTGATATATCTCTTATTCCTTTTCTCTCCCTAACTTTGCCTTGTTGAAGTGATACTATTTTTGGTTTACATTGTCTTTTCATGATATACATGTTGTATAGTAGTTTTGTAATTCCATTATTCTTATTTTATAGTTTCTTTTCATGTTATTCACATTGTATGGCATTTACACTTCTATGATTCTTGGTTTACATTGTCTTTTCATGATATGCATGGTTTCCATATATAAGATTTGATACTTTATATAAAAGTAAGTGAGACCTTGTTTAGATGAATATTTGATGGCTGGAGTAGACACTCCTCCCTCTCTATGAGCTAATATAGACATAAGAATTATTGTTGTAATGTCATCTGCACATGTGTTGACAGAGGTATATATTATTTCTTATAATTTTGAATTGTAAAAATAGACTTATTTTAATAATTTTAGTACATGTACTTGGGGAAAATATAACTTATGTAAATGTATTATGTAGGTTTGTTATATGACATCTAATAGTCCTAATCAAATGATGAGTAGGGAAACTTCTCATGTTCCTCCCATATTTGAGATGCCTATTCAGATAGGTGAGCCTACCATTGACTTGTTTGAGTGTAAAAAATTGATTGAGTAGGATCACGAGATTTCAGTAAGTGCATGTATAAATGACTTTTTATTATAGTTTAAAATTAATTTCTTAACAATTGTTTGAATTTATTTTATGTTAATTTCATAACAATTATTGTGTTTGAACATGTTTAACTATAAGCTATCTATGAGTGTATGACCTACAGTTAGACCTTGGAGCAATCCAAGGCATTAGATGGGTCTCCATCTACTAGCAGGGCATCCTAGGGAGATTATTCTTTGAAGAAGGAAAAGAGAGGGAGGATATTTGATGAATATGATGTATTACACATGAGATGTACCTTTTTGTATGCCTATATGGCAATTTATGCTTTTTTATCATTGCATATGCACATATGACATTCAACAAACATAGATATTATGTTGGTAGATGTAATTTTTTGTATGCCTGTAATAGTAATCTTTGTATTATTGACATTGGACACATGTGGCTATATAGTATTCCTATCATGGCAATCTATCTAATTTATATTCATTTTTTATTTCATTGTGTGTTATTATATAGTGTTATTTTGATATTCAAAACTATTATCTATCAGATCTCGTATTTAATGTTTTACATAAATGAGGATTAAAACATTATTCTTTTCAATGCTATAAATCTTGGGTCTCCCATATTTTTTAAATTAAAGTTTTTATTTCATTGTGTGTAGTGTAAATGACTAATGATACTCTTATCACTTAGGATTAATGGCCTTCTTCTTTGTGTAATTTATTATTATACACTTTGGAGACATTTGTTGGTGTCATTATAACTCTTAAAAACCTCTCACATTAATTATCTAACTGATTTCATACATTCCATTCACAAATGTCTTCTCACTCTTTCATTATCTGCTCACTATGCAATCCTCTTAGGTTTCAAGTACCAAAACTTGATATAGGTTTGAAGGAGTCAGTATTATATCATAGATGTTATTTTATGGTCAAATCACACCTTCCTTAACCTCTTACAAGCTCTTAAACACACGTCAACATTCAATTCCACATATAGGGCTCACAATGGTCTCCTTACACTTGTAGCCTTTCTTTGTGAAAGTTCTCTTGGTTTGAAAAATATATCAACTCTTATATATATTTAAAACCTTATATAGACACCCTTTATCTCTTGAAATGTGTGTTTCAAATTTCATGACCTAACTCCACTCCTAGACCACACTTCCTTTGTAAACCACCCTTCAATTAGTCCTAATTAGGCCTATCTTAAATCCACAATCACCAAATACATATTGTAAAGCATTGAACCACAAAAAACCCACTTTATTCATTTTCCATATAATAAAACATGTAATATTATGAATTTTCATTAATGTTTAATTGTTAAAACTCTTTTTATGGGGATTTTGCTCTTGAAACCCTAGTTAGGCTTCTCTACAGACTGAGGGGCTATATAATTTAATATATTTAGTTGTAAAAAGTTTCAAAGGAATAAAATACCAAATCTAGGTTTTTTTCACCCCACACACCTTGTAAAAAATGTGATACATCTCATTTATTTCTATTCTCTTCTAACCATCAAAACATAGGTTTTTGAGTCTTATTTAGGACTGTGACAAAAGGTTTGTAAATCAATGAGTGTCAAGGAATCTCTTAATGAATTTTACAATTATCACCACCTTATTTCCACCTATCACCAACCATACAAACCATTATATCCATTATCATTCACATTTATACAAGAAAAGTCTCTCCTCTCTATCTTGATTGTGCAGAATAAGGCATCCTATAGGCCTATAAAGTCAACAGTATTGGTTCAATTGCATATCTATCATGAATCTTATAAGATATTCAAAACCTCCTTTGATGATGGGACCATATTCCAAGTCCATATATTCAATGGCATACTTGACAAGATTAAAAAATAACTCTTACTTCCCTTTGCAATGTGATTGTTAACCCAACGTAAGGTATAGACAGGGTTTCTTTGTTCTAGATGACTGTATGTTGATTCTTTACCATTATTATTTATATAAAAAAAATTAACCTTCCACCTCAATGATCATTCTCAATCTATATATCATTATATACACCAAAGTCATACTTCCTTTATGAGAAATAACCATTTTCTTTCATACTGGATTGTCATAGGCAAAATAGGGTATATAGGTAGAGCTAACCATTTTTGTTGAGTTATCCATGTATAAATGTCTTACTCATTTATCTCTAGGTTTGTATAGGTTCAACATGTTTAAAACTAATATCATGATGAATCATAACTTACCAACCTAGTGGAATCACTCCAATCTCCCTTCCTTGATTGTGACCTATAGTCACTTCTTGGTTACCACCTACAATCATTCATCCACTTGAAAACTTAAAAAAATGACAACATATTCATGGCCTCAAGTACCTTTAAGGATAACATGAAAATAATGTAATCACATACACTAAATGGATAATCCACAAGTCACTTTCTAGGTCAATAGGTCAATTACTCAATTACACCTAATAGGTCTATAGATTAATTACCACCTAATAGGTTAATAGGTCAATAATTCTATTACCACCTAATAGGTCAATAGGTCAATAGATAAATAAAGACTCTACCACCACCTAATAGGTCAATAGGTCAATTAAGTTTCTACCACCACCTAATAGGTCAATAGGTCAAAATATCATTAAATTTCTAGTCCTCTAGTTTAAGTTGTCAAAGTTTTCAAGGTTGTCAAAGTTATCAATAATTTAATTTCTCATTAAGTTTTTAGGTCTCTATTTTAAGTTGTCAAAGTTATCAAAATTATCAAAGTTATCAAAGTTGTCAAAATTGTCAAAGTTTAAGTTTGGTTGTAGAACTCTACTTATAATGCGTCCTAACTAAAAAATGACACTACCAACACATATAATGGGGTGGATAATGTCTAGGACTAGGTTCTTTCCCTCCCGTTAGGCCCTATCCAAAAACCCACCACCTATTCTAGCCTCAAGAACACCCTTCTCGAACAAAAAAATGCAATTTTTTAGCCTAAGTTCAAACATGCATCAAATGAAAATTGTAAGTCATTTTTGTGAAACATCAGATCCCTTCCACACCTATTTAATCCCTCTAATTACACCCTAAATCAATCATGTGGAAGATTTGATATCAATTTGATAGACAAGTTATAGTGATGAGTCCAAAAATACAATGTTTTGGTCGTGAACAAGTAACTTCTTGAGCTCCAATTATAATTTATACCTCTGGGATCTCCACCTATTAATATATCACATTTATCACATATATATAATCAAATTACATGTTATCACACTACAAAAATATTCAAATCCACCTACAAGTGAATTTTCACTATTGTTCTGGAGAGCAAAACTATTGACAACAAATGTTGTCAAAGTTTGAATTGTGGTTACAAAACTCTGGTTCCAATGCTTCTTGAGTGAAAACTGATATGGAAAACACATTCAGGAGGGAGGATAATGTTTAGGACCAAGTTCTTGGTCTCCCTTTAGGCTTGATCGACAAACCCACCACCCATTTCGGCCTCAAGAATACCCTTCCCAATACAAGAAAAATGCAAATTTTTTGCCTAAGTTCAAATACCAATAAAAGGAAAAATATAAGTCATTTTCGTGAACCATTAGACCCCTTTCATACCTATTTAATCCCTATAATTTCACCCTAAATCACTCAGGTGGAAGATTTGAGATTAATCCATTAGACAAGTTGCAATGACGGGTCCAAAAATGTAACTTTTTTTGTTAGTGAACATGTAATTTATTGAGATCCAACTAGTATTTATACCTTTGGGACCTCCACCTATGAATATATTTCTTTATCTTGTAAAAATAATCAAACTACACGTTATTACACTGCCACAACATTCAAATCGATCTAGAAGTGCATTTTCACTATCATTATGGAGAGCGAAAATACTAACAATAAATATTGTCAAAGTTTAAGTTATGGTTGTAGAACTTTGGTGTTGATGCTACCTGAGTGAAAAATGACACCACCAAAAAATTCTAAGGAGTGGATAATGTCTAGGATAAAGTTTTTGGCCTCCTGTTAGGCCTGATAAACAAACTCATAACCCATTCTGACCTCAAAAATACCATTCCCAATACAAGAAAAATGTAAATTTTTATCCTAAGTTCAAACATGCATAAAATGAAAATTACAAGTCATTTACATGAAACATCAGATCCCTCTCATAAATCCTTAATCCCTCTAATCTCACCTTATAACACTCAAGTGGAAGATTTGAGATCTATAACTGTAAATATATCACTTTGATTAAATATAGATAGGAAAATTACATGTTATCACACTGCCACGATATTTAAATCCACTAGAAAGTGCATTTTCACTACCATTCTGGAGAGCAGAAACACAGACAATAAATGTTATCAAAGTTTAAATTATAATTACAAAACTCTAGTTATGATTCTTCCTGAGTGAAAACTAATACTACAAAAATTTCCAAGGTGGGAATATAACATCTAGGACTAGGTTATTGGTCTCCTATCAGGTTTGATAAATAAACCCACTACCCATTCCAACCTCAAGAACACTCTTTCCAATATAAGAAAATTGTAATTTTATAGCCCAAGTTTAAACACACATAAAATGAAAAGTGTAATCATTGATATGAACTATCAGATCTTTGTTGTACCTATTTAATCCCTCTAATAGCACCCTATATCACTTAGGTGGAAGCTTCAAGATCAATCGATTAGATAAGTTGTAGTGATGCATCAAAAAATGCAACTTTTTTGTAGTGAACAAGCAACTTCTTGAGCTCCAAGTGGTATTTCTACCTTCATAACCTCCAAATGAAAATATATCACTTTGATCAAATACATCTCAAAAAATTACTTGTTATCGCACCTCCACAACATTAAAATACACCTAAAAGTGCATTTTAACTACCATTTTAGAGAGTGGAAACATTGACAACAAATGTTGTTAGAGTTTAAGTTATGGTTATAAAACTCTAGTTCTAATACTTCCTGAGTGAAAAATGACACCACCAACATGCCCAAAGGGGTGGGTAACATATAGGATCAGGTTCTTGGCCTTTTTTCAAGCTTGATCGACAAACCCACCACCCATTTTGACCTCAAGAACACCATTCACAATATAAGAAAAATGAATTTTTTTAGCTTAAGTTCAAACATACATAAAATGATATTTGTAAGTCATTTACATGAACTATCAGATCCTTCCCCTACATCTTAAATCTATCTAATCACACCCTAGATCACTTATGTGGAAGTTTTGAGATTAATCCATTATACAAGATGTAGTCATGGGTCTAAAAATGTAACTTTTTGTTAGTGAACAAGAAATTTATTGAGCTCCAACTGACATTTCTACCTCTAGGACCCCCACCTATGAATCTATCACTTTGATTACATCTACATAGGCAAATTACATTTTATCAAGCTACCATGATGTTCAAATCTACTTGGAAGTGCATTTTGCATTACCATTTTGGAGAGTAAAAACATCGATAACAAATGTTGTCAAAGTTTATGTTATGGTCACAAAACTCTCATTCTGATGATCCTGAGTGAAAATTGACACTATCCACATGTCCAAGGGGTGTATAACTTCTAGAATTAGGTTTTTGGCCTCCTATCAGGCCTAATCAATAAATCTGCCACCCATTTCAGCCTCAAGAATATCCTTTCTAATACAATAAAAATGCATTTTTTTAGCCTAAGTTCTAATACCCATAAAATGAAACTTGTAAGTCATTTTCTAAGATTAGACCATGTATAACTTGAGTTTTTATCATGTCCAACCTAAGATTCTCTTAGCTTCAAGAATATATAATTCTTTACTAACAATGCCAACCACATGAAGGTGGAAGTTTATCTGGCACCACTAACCTACAAAAAATTGTTAGTAAGTAATTAAAAATGAAATTTGTATGTACTACATAGAAAATAAAAAACATTCAATAAAATTGATTACATCTACCTTTAAAAATTCAACATACATCTGTATTTAAATCCAATGAACCACTAAGATCTCCTATAACCTTGATAGTATTAAGAATAACTTCATGGCTTGACTTCTGAACTTTCCATAGTTTCCTATTTAATAGCCTCATGATATTTTTGTAATTGAATATTCATTGTAAGAATAAAATTTGAGTAGTGTAGTATCTTCTTGTGTATTTAAAACTCTTCAAACAACCATTGATCTAATTTTTTTATAGGATATCATCGAAACCAAGTTTTGGCCCAATGGGATAGTCAATGTTTTCTCCATCTATAACTGGGGAAGTCAATTTTATTTCTCTCTACACACTGACATAAATAGTAATCAATGACTTCTTTGTTAACCTCATCTACAATAACTACAAAAATATTCCCTGTATCATAAAAAATCATTTTTGGCAACAATATTAAGATATATAATAATAATAAATTATACATAATAAAAAATATTTGACCTAGCTACACTAGATTAGATACATGGTCAAAGTCATCTAATGATGTCATATTTGTAAGTTCCAATTCTATTGGAACCTGATATGTGTTGATTAGAATTAGAGGTTTGAAACTCCAATCATCCACCCACTCTTGTGACTCACACTCATTCCAAATAGAGTCCATGCATGTAGAATAAAAACATGCCAAATGTCACATATGAATAGTCCAAGAACTTGCATTTAAGTTACGAAATGAGTGGAGGTCACTTGAACCCATTAGAGTCATGCAATCCTCTTACTTTTCCAAGTTTTCTTCCTTCATTAACCATAAATGTCTATGAACAATATAATTTGGTTGATCACCATGACACATGTTCTCATTTCACCATTCAGCCATAGTTTTTGCATCTGTCAAATGAACACCCTCTTTAAATTTAAATTCCTCCCTTGTAATATCTCTTTCTATACATGCTCCAGCACCATCATGCTCCCATTTTCCATGGCCAACCTTGGTGAAACTCCAAATGTGTTTTACACTAGTGGTAACATGCATCTTGATCAACCAATAAAACATCCATGCATTTTTAAATTATGTTGTGAAAATTTCTAACAAAATGTAATGTTGATTGAAATTAATGTTCCTCTGACTTAACTATCCATATAACTTCTAAAAACAACCTTGCACATACTCTAAACAATGTGATCTATCATCTCTGATATAGAAATGGTATTTCCTTAATATTTTTTTTATTTATCTATACTATCAAGAGCATACATGAATGTTATATGCATGAATATTGAAACTTGTGATGAGTTGTAATACTATTATTGAACTTCTATTTGGGGTTTGAATGTGTAAATTTTATCCAAATAAACTACTAAAACAATTAGACCAAGTTGGAATGTATCTTTCTTTATCTTGAAATGTTTATCCAACCATCTAACCCTATGTGTGTACCTTGCATACTCATAAACAATCTTCTCCCTAAATTTAATCAAACATTTGGAAACATGTATCTTTCTTGTAACAAACTCACACCTTTTAGATTATTTTCCATATTTCACTTGATAAGTCATATATATTTGATTAAAACAACTAATTCATATCCAATTGAACTTATAATTTCCTTATGGATACATTTTTTTTATTTTGGCAATCTACTAGAAATGCTGTAATTTTCATTTAAACATGATTTGTTGTAAAATAATTATCCATTCAATCTTTTGTAAAAGATAGTTGGAATAAAATCCCTAGTTGATTTTAGTGGCAATTCAATGCCACACTCTTATAAAATGTTTTTAGTATGAAAAGTACAATGAATATGGCAAAAAATATCTTAGTGCATTAAAAATTCAACATATTTCCTACAACAATAAGTGGTGTTTATGTGATTTATTTTAACATAAAAAGGCTTTTCCATCTCAAAATAGCTTTGACAAGTATAAATTTGTGGATGTCTTTCCCAAAATTTAGAGTATAATTATGTTTTGAGTCATATTCAATAAATGTTTTGGATGCAGTTCATGATTACGAAAACTAATTCTTCTTTCCATAACATCTCTTACATTGGGCAAAACTCTTTTATTATCTTTCCAAAATCTAATAAGTAACTATTTGAGAGTATCATCTATAGCTTTGTCCTTTTGTGGAAGTCTACCAGAGAATGCCTAAAGTTCATTTCCATTAGGTTCATTAAGTCTTTCATGTCTTTCAATTGCTTTCATTATTATTATTTTGTTTATATTAAGTGTTTGTCTTATTTTTTAAACCATTCATTTTTTCCCAATTTTGTCACTTATTGCACAAGTTATAAGTATAAGTCAGGCAGCATTTCAATCTTTGGTGCACGATTTTAGGCCTATAATATGATATACATCATGTATATTTTAAACAATTTCATTATTTTCACCATGAATGTTAGATATTCATAGTCCTAATATGTACATTATAGGTCTCATCTTAATCAATTTTATCAATGAAAAAATAATTGACATATTTGACTATCATACTCCAAATTATGAAAGAAAGTATCCTAAATTTGTTGAGCTAGTTTCTTGAATGGAAATCAAAAAAATTATTATGCATTGGTTCTAAAATATTTTCATTAACTTCAATTAATTACGTGTCTCTTCTACGCACAATTCTTGGAAATGTTGGTAATGGTGGACTTTGTTGAGGGTGTTTCAATATCATTATTACTTTCATTGTTTAGAGGTGGGATGATGTTTTAATCATTATTAAATTTTTCATTATATGTCTCCATAAAATTTTCTTGATGGTTACTTTCATCATTATTTGTTGCATCAAATTTTCTTCATTCATGGGGGGTGAAGCATTATACATAGAGTCATCATCAACAAAATCAAAAACTTGGAACTTTGAATTTAAACTTCCAACATTAATGAACTCATTATTTTTAATTTCATTATTATTCATTTTGTTATGGTCAATTTCATCATTGTTTAAATCATTATTGTCAATTGGCTCATTATCTATAACATTTGGTTCATCAAGATTAGGGTTTGTACCTTGTCTAACATGAAGTTTTTTCATTCATATCTTTTGTTTCTCTCTCAAATCTTCTAATTCCTCTAGTATTTTGTTATTTAAAATATTCATCTTCCTATTTAAACATGATTCATCACCCACTAGAAGGGACAATTGATAAATTTTTAATGTTGGGGTCAAGTACACAAGTACTATAGATCTCCTAGAATTATGCATAGAATGTTTGTGGGGACATAATTCTCAATTTGGATTAAAAATAGTCATTGAGAAGTGATCTTGTTCTAAAATAATCATAACATGATTGAATTATATAACATGATCATGTTATTACATATTGTGATCATGTTATGTGTTTTATAAGGTTTTGATCCATCTAAATCATTGATAAGCTTATGTTAACAATAATGGTATTATGTTATGTAATAATACTATCTTGTTATTATTAATATAAGATTTGGGGTTAGTAATTGGCAATGAGAATCGAGTGTTGTCTATATTAAGAATAATGTGATCACATTATACTTAATATAGATAAGGGATTAGGTACTAGGGATTAAGGCATTAATGCATAGGGTTTATGGATTAAGGATTAAAATTTATGTTTTAGGGATTAGGGATTATAATCTAAGTTTTAAGGTATAAGGATTAGGTATTAGGGCATGTAGGGTTTAGGTTTAAGTTTGTATTTAAGGTCTAATCAATCTATGCCATGTATGAACCTAATTTTTACTACAAAGGATGTTAATTGGGACTAAATTGATTGGTAAATAGGTAAGGTTTTTGGTTTACAATTTAGGGTATAGTGTTTAGGAATTAGGTTTAGGGTACACAGGTTCAATCACAAAGATACTTCTTAGTCTAAATGATGTTAATTTGGGCTAAAATGATTGGTTCAACATTTAAAGAGTTTATATTTATGGTTTAGAGTTTAGGTATTAGGATCTTTAAGCATTAGGGCTTGGGGTATAGGTTTTAGGGTCTATAAAGTATAATCATGATGGTGATTGGGGTAAATTGGAGATGATCAAACCCAAAATCACATTTTATAATCACACAATTAAGTTGAATGTGCTCGAAATAACCCTAAATTACATCAGATGCATACCTAGATTGGTATTCTAAAGGCTAATTTTTGGCCATAGGTTTAAAAAATGCATTTTATGACATCTCATGATAAAATTAGTTATATCAAAAGGCATGTATGTTTGAGGCATGTAGTTGGAATTATGGAATAAGGATTACAATTTATGTTTCAGGGATTAGGGCGTTGGGTTTAGCTTTAAGGATACATACATACATACATACATACATACATACATACATACATACATATATATATATATATATATATATATATATATATATATATGTATGTATGTATGTATGTACATACATAGATACATATGCATACATATATATAAATATATGTATATATATACATATATGTATATATATATATATATATACACACATATATGTATATACATATATGTATATGTATATATGTATATGTGTGTGTATATATATATATATATATATATGTATATGTGTGTGTGTGTGTGTGTGTGTGTGTGTGTGTATATATATATATATATATATATATATATATATGTATGTATGTATGTATGTATGTATGTATGTATGTATGTATATATGTATGTATATATATATATATATATATATATATATATATATATATATATATATATATATATATATATATATATGTATGTATGTATGTATATGTAATTTATCTAATCGGTCTATGTCATGTGAGTCTAATTATTATTACAAAGGATGTTAATTGGGACTAAATAGATTGGTAAATAGGGAAATATTATGATTTACAATATATTTTATAGTATTTAGGGTTTATGGTTTATGGTTAAGGTTTTAATGTATATATGATTTAAGGCATATAGGGTCAATCAAAAAGATAATTGAGGACAATTTGAATCACTTAGACCCATTTATGACTATATAATGTGTTTTGGGTTTTAATTATACCCTATATTTCATCATGTAAATTGATTGAATTAGTCAAATGGGGAAATCAGTCATGTGATTTAGTCCAAACTGAGCCCTGTGAACTTAATTCTTAGTCTAAATGATGTTAATTTAGGCTAAAATGATTAGTTTAAGGTTTATATTTTTGGTTTAGGATTTAGGGATTAGGGTATAGGTTATATATATATATATATATATATATATATATATATATATATAAAGGTATAATCATGAAGGTAACTGGGGAAAATTTGAGCTTTTTGAACCTATATATGTGAATAAAGAATGTGAATTTGGGATCAATTATCCCCCACATCATCATAGATTGAGCCTACAAAGTAAATTGTGGTAATTAGTGATGTAATTTTAACAAAATTCATCCTTATGAACCTAATTCTTACTATATATATTTAAAGGATGTTAATTGGGGCTAAATTTATTGGTTTAGGGTTTATAATTTAAATAGTTTGGGGTTTAGGGCTTAGGGATTAGGGTTTAATGTAAATGGTATAGGGTTTAGGGTTAAAGTTAAATGGTACATAGTTTAGGGTTTAAGATATTAGATAAGGGTCCAATCACTAAGGTAATTGAAGAACATTTGAGCTACTTGTTCACCTATTTATGAGCTGATTACCTTCATCTTTGCATTTTTGATAAAAGTATGGTCAATTATGCCATGCACATATTGCATACATGTTATACAATTAATTGAGCCATAAATTTAGTTTAGGGGATCAATTTTTCGTAGATCATATAGCTAATTACACAAATTTACTAATTGGATCAATTCATGATAGAAGATTGATCTTTTGATTTTTTCCCAAATCATATCTTGCTATTGAAGGGGTTCAAATTAGACTCATATTCCTCTTCAATTAAATGAATCAACTATCTCCTCTTATTTGCTTAATTAGGTTAAAGGGGCTAAAAATATCCCTAATTTACTTTAGATGCACATCTATATTGGTACTTCAAAGGCTAATTTTTGTCCATAGGGTTAAAAAGTGTTTTGGGTTTTCATTATACCCTATATTTCATCATGTAAATTGATTGAATTAGTCAAATGGGGAAATTAGTCATGTGATTTAGTCCAAACTGAGCCTTGTGAACTTGATTCTTAGTTTAAATGATGTTAATTTAGGCTAAAATGATTAGTTTAAGGTTTATATTTTTGGTTTAGGATTTAGGGATTAGGGTGTATATATATATATATATATATATATATATATATATATATATATATATATATATATAGATATATATATATATATATGGTACAATCATGAAGGTAATTGGGGCAAATTTGAGCTTTTTGAACCTATATATGTGAATAAACAATGTGAATTTGGGATCAATTATCCCCCACATCATCATAGATTGAGCCTACAAAGTAAATTGTGGTAATTAGTGATGTAATTTTAACCAAATTCATCCTTATGAACCTAATTCTTACTATATATATTTAAAGGATGTTAATTAGGGCTAAATTTATTGGTTTAGGGTTTATAATTTAAATAGTTTGGGGTTTAGGGCTTAGGGATTAGGGTTTAATGTAAATGGTATAGGGTTTAGGGTTAAAGTTAAATGGTACATAGTTTAGGGTTTAAGATATTAGATATAGGGTCCAATCACTAAGGTAATTGAAGAACATTTGAGCTACTTGTTCACCTATTTATGAGGTGATTACCTTCATCATTGCATTTTTGATAAAAGTATGGTCAATTATGCCATGCACATATTGCATACATGTTATACAATTAATTGAGCCATAAATTTGGTTTAGGGGATCAATTTTTCATAGATCATATAGGTAATTACAAAAATTTACTAATTGGATCAATTCATGATAGAAGACTGATCTTTTGATTTTTTCCCAAATCATATCTTGCTATTGAAGGGGTTCAAATTAGACTCAAATTCCTCTTCAATTAAATGAATCAAATATCTCCTCTTATTTTCTCAATTAGGTTGAAGGGGCTAAAAATATCCCTAATTTGCTTTAGATGCACATCTATATTGGTACTTCAAAGGCTAATTTTTTTCCATAGGCTTAAAAAGTGCATTTTATGACATCTCATGAAAAATTAGTTATATCATAAGGCATGTATATTTTTGTCTTGTAGTGGGAATTAGGGCATAGAGATTATAATTTATGTTTTAGGGATTAGGGATTAGGTCATACGGTTTAGGTTTAAGGAATTGTCTATTGATGTCTAATCACTCTATGCCATGTTCAAACCTAATTCTTACTACAAAGGATGTTAATTGGGACTAAATTTAAATTTGTAAATAGGGAAATTTTATGGTTTATAATTTGGGGTATAGTGTTTAGGGTTTATGTTTTATGGCTTAGTTTTTGGTGTATATATGGTTTAGAGTACACATGGTCAATCACAAAGATAATTGAGGACAGTTTGAATCACTTAGACCTATTTGTGACTATAAAATGTGTTTTTGGGTTGTCATTATACCATGGATGTCATCATGTAGATTGAGTAAATTAGTCAAATGGGGCAATCAGTCATGTGATTTAGGCCAAAATGAGCCCTGTGAACTTAATTTATAATTTAAATGATGTTAATCTGGGCTAAAATGATTGGTTCAAGGTTTAAAGAGCTTATATTTATGGTTTAGAGTTTAGGGATTAAAAACTTTAGGCATTATGGATTAGGGTATATAAGGTATAATTGTGATGGTGATTGTGAAAAATTTGAGCTCCTTAAACTGAGATCTATAAGTAAATAATGTGAATTTTGGATCAATTATCCCCCACATCATCCTAGATTGAGCCTACGAAGTCAATTATGGTAATGAGTGATGCAATTTTAACCAAGTTCATCCCTATGAACCTAATTCTTAATATATATAAAGGATGTTAATTGGGGATAAATTGATCCCAAGAGCCTACTGAGTCTGAATGTAAGGAATTTCATCTATATGATATCAATTGGGGATCTAAGTACTCACCATATTAAAAAAATAAGTATTTTTGAAATTTGATATGCAATTAGGTCTAAAGGAGCCATGTGCAAGGAATTATATTCATATATGATCGAAATTGAGGCTTAATTAGCCCTGATTTCATACCCTATTAAACCTATCGAGTATTCGGTTCCAGATAATACATAACTGGGGACAATCAAGGCTTGCCCAAGGAATTGTGTCAACATAATTTTAACTATAGCCCTAATTACACACCTTATTAAAATAATTGAGTGTTTGATTCAATTTGATATGAAATAAAAACCAATTTAACCCTCTTTAAGGAATTACATCCATATAATAACAATTAGTATTTTGATTGTGCACCAAAATAGTATTTGGTTCAATATGATATGAAATTTAGTCAAAACAAGCCTTGTGTAAGAAATTTCATCCTTATAATATCAATAGGGGGCTTTGTTGGTCCCAAATACATAAAATATTGAATCAACCAAGTATTTAGTTTATTTAAATATGCAATTATGGCCAGCCAAGGCTTATGCAAGTAATTGGATACATTTAATCTCAATTAAAACTTCATTGGCCTTGATTGTAAAATGTATCTAGCTAATCATGTAATTAGTTTTATCTTATACATAATTGGGGCCAAATGAGTACCATGAAAATAATTTTGTCCATATAATGTTGGTTGGGTTTAATTAGCCTTAGTTTCACACCATATTTAACCAATTAAGTATTTAGGTTTAATATAATATGCAATTGGGGCCACTCAATCCCTAAACAAGGAATTACATCCATCTAATGTTATTTAGGGATCTAATTAGACCATGTTAAATCAATTGATATTTTTTTCAATACTATACATAATTGGGGACACCCAAGTTCTATGTAATTAATTGCTTCCACTTAATATCAATCGAGGAATTTTTCACCCCATACAAGGAATTGTGTCCATATAATGTCCATTGTGGATATTTTCCCCTAATAACACATAATATTTAACCAATCAATTATTTTATTTAATATAATGTGTAATGAAGACTAATTGGTCCTTTTGTAAGGGATTCCTTCAATATAATGTCAATTAGATATTTTATTGAACACCATATTAAACTAATTGAATATTTAGTTCAATCTAATACACAATCACAGTTAAATGAGCCCTAAGAAAGGAATTATGTCTATATGATGTCAATTGGGTCTCTAATTGCACACCATATTATAAAAAACCAAGTATTTAGTTTAGTTTAATATGTAATTGGATCTAACCAAGCTCCATCCAAGGAAATATTTCATCTATTGTCAATTTGGGATCTATTGGCCTGATTGCACACCATATTGGGATCAAAAGAACAATAAATTGATTCATAGGTTAATACATCTCTAGTTATCATTTATTGCTATCAAATTTTGATAAGAACATTGGTCCCAAAAAATAATCTTAATCAACCAATATTTGATCTTAAGACTATTAGGCCTAATGGCTCCTATTCAGGTTTTAGGGTGTTCAGAATATATGATGTGATCATGTTATTAATGTGATCACGTTATTAAGTAACATGATATCATTGCTAATGTAGTTAATAACATGATCAAGTTATTAATGTGATCATGGTATTTGAATTTGAATTCAATTCCTATGCCTTTTGGGTTGAAAATGGCTTGGATTCCCAAGCCAAAGGCTTAGACTATTAATGTACATCTGATTTTTGAAAGGTATGATAAAAAAAAATTCATAAAAAGAAGTACTCATTAAAAAAATATAAAAAATATAGGTGACATACTATAAGATCTTGTCTAAATTTCCCCAAAGGGTTTCAAATAATATTAAATGCTGCTAAAAAATTGGTGCATAACATGACCTTCTATCTACTATGTTTTATGAAAAAAATAGGAGTTCCTCTTTAAATTTTAGATGTTTGACCTAGTTATACTTAACCATTTTTTGAAAAAAATAGTCTTTTGGAAACTAGACTTAAAATTCTACATTTAATGTTCGTAATCCATCTTTAAATTTGGAGTGTAGATATCTCAAATTATCTATAAAAGTTTAAATTTTTGAAATTTCCAAAAAATCATGTCCATGGGTAGGCCACTTTTTGTCCCCCAACTTTGTACACTTACCCAATTATATACATGGATTTATTAACTATCTTTTATAAGAATCAAGTAGACCATGTGAAATTTTTAAGATCAATATTGCAATGGTGCAGAGACCATGAAATCTCTTTAAACATGGAGAAGTACATATTTAAGGTCATAAAGGGAAAATTTATAGGCCACATCATTTTAGAAAGAGTAATTTCAATAGACCTAGAAAGGGTGGAAGTAATCTTAAAATTCCCATTGCCTAGTAGTAGAAAAGAGATGAAAACATTCTTCGACAAGATCAACTTTGTAAGGAAATTCATCTTGGGCTTCACAAAGATACTTTAACCTCTAAACATGTTAAATAAGGATTAAAAAATAGAATGTATGACTATATCACTAGCTACATTTTCCCAATTCATGACATTGATTTTAAATACACCAGTGCTTATAATTCTTGACTATACACAACCCTTCTACATATATTCATTCACTTTTGAAACACTCAAGTGTTTCTATCCTAACATAGAAGAAGGAATATACAAATGAGAGGCCTATCTTATTCATGAGCTATCCAATTCAAAATGTTGAATTGGGGTATTCAATGATAGATGAACAAGGAATTATCTTAATCAAAGTAGTAATAAATTTTAGGCACTACATTCTCTATAGTAGGATACTTGTAGTTGTGTGTGACCAATTGTGAAAGCTATTCGAATAAAAAATGAGTTAGGAGAGCTAAGAGGAAAGTGGATTACTATTCTCTAAGAGTTTAATTTGGAGATCCAACCAATGAAAATTGTAAAATTTCAAGGACTCAGTAAGGCCATGGATGAAGTAGGCCCGTAAATACTTTTATAGCAGTATGTAATGCAAGCTATAACTAATGATGATTGGTAGTAGGATGTGGTCTACCATTTTATCAATAATGAGTGCCTAAATCATCTAAATTCCTCTTAGAGAAGAGCCTTATGCCTAAAAATTAACAAGTTCATGATCAAAATAGGTGTACTATATATAAGGAATCATGAAGGCATATATCTAAGCTATCTAAACAAAGAAGAAGAAACTAAAGTAGTCAATGGTTTTCATGGAAAATATGGAACTGATCATGGCTTGAGCATTGTTATGACCCATTAGATACTCAGGGTAGGTTATTGTTAGCTTCATGTTTTTAAAGATGCCCATTCTCATGTCTAAAATTATCATACCTACCAAGTTACAGTAAATAGAGGACGTACCCCTATCATTCAATTATGGTCAATTATTGAGGTTAGACATTTTGTAAAATGGGGATTATACTTTAGTAGTTCTATTAATGATAACTCATCTATACAACAAAAGATCATCCTTTTGGTAATTGACTATTGTACTCATTGGACCAAAACTCAAGCGTATAATAATTTCACGACTTACATGGCAATGAACTTCCTAGAGGACCATATTGTCACCAGGTTTGGGATGACTACTACTATGGTATGTGATAATGGCCCCAATCTCTCCCCACTATATTTAATTGAAAGGGCTTATGATAACTAGGTAAATTTGAAATTATCCTTAAATTATTACCTGTAAGGTAATGGGGTTGTTTAATTGACAAATAAAGTATTTTTAGATGTCATTAAGAAAATCTTGGAAAAGAACCTTAGGGATTGAATCAAATTTTTAAAATTGGCATTATGGTCTAATAGGACTATAATTAAATATTCCCTAGGTACTTCCCCATATCATCTAGTGTGTGGCCAAGATCCTATCTTTCATATGAACATAAGAATCCCAACCTTATAATTCATGATAGACTACCTCAATATTGATGATCAGTTCCTAAACCTAATGCAATTAAAAGAAACACACGATGAAACCCTAATGCATTTTATCAAACACCAAGAAGTTTTCAAATGCTAGTTTGAAAAATGAGTTAAAGTGAAATATTTTTGAATCTCTGATTTAGTCTTTCTCTAGAACAAGGCTCTCAATAGAAAGGGAAAACATGAAAAATTTGATACCTTGTGGTTGGGTTCCTAAAAATATCTAAAATCATGGGTGATAATGCATTCTACCTAAGGTGTATACCTAGTGAGTATGTTCCATTGCCAATTAATGGATAGTTCCTCAAACACTAATTCCAAGCTTGAATGAGCCAAAAAAATTATTGTACAAACTTTTCCTTTCCCTTTCTTGCTTATGTTTCTACTTTCATTGCTAGTTTAGTTTTCTTTTATTATTTGTATTTATTTTCGTTGTTGATTTAGACTCATTGATTTTCTCTTTTAGGCCCAAATGAATTATTTTTCCCTTTAGGTTCCCTTGCTGGTCAAAGAATGGAGAATAAAAGGCTTGTAGTTAAGCGACATGAATGACATTTTGGTGGCTATGTAATTTGAGTAGTTTACAATATTAGATTCTATTTTTGAATTGGTTTCAAAATCATAAGATATTGTGTATGTTCTATATTTTTTCATGTTGGGTTAATATTGGGTAAATTATTTGGTCACTGAACACATGCTCTTGAAACCAAACTAAAAAAACTCATCTTAATGGATTCTAGGCTTGCTTGGATAAGCTAATTATGGTGAAAATCTAGGGTGAAAAATATATAGTTCTACCCTTTGTTTTCCATGTTGATCCCCAACCTAGAATTGATATGCTAGGTAGAAATAAAGTGAAAAGAGAAAAGAGAAAAAAATAAAAGAAAAGAACATCAATTATAAAAAAAATCAATTTTGGGTGATTTAGGAAACCTTCTACCGAGGTTATAGACATCTAATTGGTAAGGAAGGCCTTGAGTGAGATCAAAGACAAATTTATTAGGGCTATGGATGCCTAGCTAGAAGTAAAGCAATGTCCAAGAAAGCATTATGAATGTAGGATTCACTACCTTTATGATTGAATTTATAGTATTTAATTTTTGTAGGTCTCAAGAAGTGATAAATCATTCAAACACATTAGGTCAATGAGAATTTTAGATTAAATCTCGTAGTATTCCTATCATCTCCTCTCTCAAACATGTTCATGTTTCATGCATAGTCTTAGCCACAGAGTCTAGGTTCGTAAATAATTTCATTTGTTGCAAAATACTTGGGAGTATTTTCAATCAGAGTCTCCATTTGTTGTTGCCTACACAAGACACCCTAATATAAATTGAAATCATAGAACCTATTTTTTTAAATTTTGTATCCACTCTTGCTTGCACTCACAGTGCATTGGTCTGAGCACTCCTAAATTTATCTAAGGGTCCATTTTAATTTATGTGTTGAACTGGTCCCTGCAACGACCTCCATTGGAAAGACCACATTTGTTTGATAAAATTTCATATTAAACATTTAACACTAAAATTGAGTCTTGATCTCTTAATATATGTTTGAAAGTTTTACTCGATTTTTTTTGGCCCTTATATCCCTACTTCTACTTAAGTTTATTTCAGTTTGTGTGCATCATGCAACTTTATAATTTCCTCTAGTGAAAATATTAAGCCCATACTAAAAGGTTTTATGCTTACCACTTCACTTCAAAATATCATCTTAACCCTCTATTCTCTTAGCAAAACAAACCAATATAAAGATCCCATAACTTTGGTCCAAACACCAATCATATAAAAAATCATTCATGTTTCAAAAACATTAAATATCAAAAATAGTGATTTTTTTTCGAATTGGCATAAGGTAAAAATTTGAATAAAATTTGCTTTTATAATGTCATGTCCATATGTGCCAAATTTTAAAAAGATTTGTGTTTTAGGAGAACCATGGTTTCCACCGAACCACCCTTCAAACTTCTCCCTCTCCCAAAGTGGGACAAAAATTAGAAACCATGTAGTTTTAATAATAGAAATTTTCATGCATGTAAAGTTCTTAAAATTTTGAGTTAATAATTTCTTAAGAGAGGAGAATGATCGCACACCAATAGAGTCCCATTAGATGTCCTCCACATAAATGCAAACATGGCAGCCTCTGACCGTGCGGGACGAGCCTTGCTGATTGGGCCTTCCTAGGTGAGCGAACATGTTGAGAATCCCTTCGTAGGTGGAGGCATAGACGGAGGCCATCGAGCTTGTGCAAGCATGCCTATGTTCATTTTTCTTAATTTTTAAATAAAATAAATGTGAAACACAATTTTTCCCTGCTTGGTGTCTTGAACTACCATATAATATGGGTTTTCCCATATCTTATAAATCTTAGGTTATTTTTTGAACCATCTTTGGCATTAGAGACATGATTCTACATGGTCCGCATAGCATAATAAATTTCATGAGACATTTCCTCATTCAAAATTTATTCAAGCTTTCATGATTAAGTTTATAAAGAGAATTTTAATTAGCTTAAAAGTTCATTTTTATTGACATATGCTAAAATGTAAATTGTTGTATCTATTGTTTATTGTGTAGGTGTGAATGGAGCTTTAAGTGTAAGGGGCTTGATTTTTAGGGAGAAGTGCATTTCAAATTCAAATGAAAGTGATTTTTGGTTTTTGGGGAAAGTTTTTTCCTTCCATTTATCAAATTCGATATAAATATTTAGCGTATGGTCATTTTGAGGGCATGGATCTTGTTTATTATATAGTGAGGAGATATTGGACCAAATATTTTTAATGCTTTGTATTGTAATTCCTTTTTCTTATTTATTTTGGTATGCTATCGATATTTGTAATTGATTGGCGAATGTAAACCCAAACATTATTCTATTGAAATGAAAATCATTATTAATCAAATTTATGATATTTTATTTTTCATTTTTGTGCATGTGTAAATGATGGACGTGTTATTTATTTTATTGGCTTCTTATTCCTTGAACTATTGCATCATTCTTGTTGGTGGTTGTGCATTCATTGTCCAAGCATGGGATCAATTTTGTGGGTAGTATTTATTCAAAAAGCTCATATTTATCCACATTTCAACAAGCTTTTACTTATATTTTCCTTTCTTTTGCTTTTTTTTTTAAGAATATGGTTAAGATAAGTTTTCATTTGAAATCAATTTGCTTCTCTCATTTTATCTCAATTGCTAAAACAATTTATTGTCATTAATTCATTGTTGAATGAATATGAATGCAATAAATGTTTAAAAATAAACCATATTTATATGGTTTAAATACAAAACACTGATTTATTTGGGCAATCTATATGTATGTTTCACTATTATCCAAAACACAATTAAAATCCACATGAACAAGTCAACAACAATTTTGTACCCCTCTCATTTGTCAAAGGATAAAATAAATCTTAAAATTTGAGAACCAGCACATGCCCATTGTATGGAATAGTTTACAACAAATTATCAAAGTGATATCTAGACTACCAAGACATGGTAGATATAGACCTTAGAGATATTTTTTGGTCTTTTTTCAAGGGAGATTAGAAAGCCCTTGTCCCTATTAAGTTGGTGTGCTAAACAAACTATCAACAAAGTGTATCTATAATCTTCCTAAAAATAAAACTAGATACACACCCAAACTAACTCCCATGCATTTGAGAGATGATAGTGGACATTTTTAAGAATAAATTGGTCAAGACTCCACAAAAATTTGGATAAAGTTATTTTTAAACAAAATTAAAATATATCACTATTTGAGAAATCCACTAGATTTAACCAACCTAGAAGCCATGAAAACTATCAAACCCCCTACTAGAATATCAAATGCATCTAATTTATAGATTGGAGTGAATAATAAAGTCTACTAGACTTTATTGAGGAAAAACAATTTGTGAATTTTACATAAAACCACTATGGAAATCACCTAAATTATGATGCTTGCATGAGATATATACAAGGAATGTAGAACAGAATTCATATCAATATGATAAAAAAGGAGAACCCTATGGATATCTAAACCTAGTTCTAGAGAAAAGGACCTTAAGCTATCAACCACTCTAGTCAAAGAGGCAAATGGAGTAGATGTCAAATATAATGTCTTAGAAATCATGGGAAGGTTCCCACCAAAGACAATCTTACATGAAATTCATAGATTATGTATAATTTTGTATGTAATATGATCCAACATAAGGTGTGGCTCTAAGAAAACATAACACTTATGTTGGAAGACAACTAAACTAGTGTAACTCTACTTTAATAGTGTTAACAAGAAACATTGATGAATTATATATTGAAATAGAACTATGAGAATCTGACTAGATAAATCCATAAGAACACTTGAAAATATTCCTTTGGTCAAAACTAAATATTTATTTCCATTAATTGAATTTAGTGATAGAATCCATGGATAAAATATAGCTACTAAGGCTAGCCTAGTTTAAGTTAACAAAGGCCAAAATTAATAGATTATTTTTCTTGGAGGTTTCAAAATAATAGAAAAACACATTGAATAAACCTTGGTAGATCAAAGGTTAGGGATTGATATAAAATTAATAGAGTTCAAGTAAATATGGTAAGAAACAAAATCCTTAGTAACTGATACTACCATGAATATCATTCTATTCAAGGTCATCCAAACCCAAGTTGTTGGCATCCTGATTGTCTTAACTAGCTCAATTTGAAAAATAGTTGTAAAGAAAAATGATAACTAGACAAAGGCCCTTTAGGATATTGAATCCTTTGATAAAAAACAATACATAATCTAGTAATTACAACAAACAGTTAATGCACAGCTTGGATCATCTTCATTAATCCTAACTCAAATCAATGAGTTATAAGACTCTATGAAAAGACTACTTGAACATAAACCACAAAGTCTAATAAAATTAAATCAGTTCAATAGCTCCTACAATTATCCTACAGAGGAAACCAACTTTTAATTAAATTTCCAAACAAGCTCAACAAATGAGGCAATGAGATGAAAAACATGAGAAAATGTATGACCCTATAACATAGACATAATTTTCTATAGTTTTGAAAAAGCATACCAAAGACATGAAAGGCTAGAAAATAATACAATTTTTTTTTCCAGATAATTGTTAGCCTTGTCTAAATAAATCAAAGGTCATCAAATAAATATTCGTAAGTTCCTATCTTTATTTTGATGAAGATAGACATTTAGATTGTAACCTATAAAGTCTAATTGTCCCTAAAACTATTGAACCTCTAAATGCTTCATAGGATTCGATTGTGCCTATACTCTCTATCCTTAAGGGTGTGTAAGAGGAAAAGGTTGTACTTACCAATACACCTAGATGGTTGGAAGAATCATACTCCTCTAACACTAAGTCCTTTAGTGAGAACATTAACATGCTTAAATTTAGACCCAGATTCCCTATAGGAGGCCACGACACCATAGAAAAACATGAACATGACATAAAAGGATCATAAGGAGGACAACTTGATGAATTAGCCCAAGTTCCTATGCTCCCATATTCCTTGACCATAGAGGGGGAGGGTGACGAGAATGAAGAGGTTATGAAGGTTGATGACATGAGACAATATTTGACTTTTTTTTTCAAGAGTATGAGATTAACATATTATAATGTTTTACTATGATAAATTGTAAATTGAATTCCCATATTCCTTGACCATAGAGGGGGAGGGTGACGAGAATGAGGAGGTTATGAAGGTTGATGACATGAGACAATATTTGACTTTTTTTTTCAAGAGTATGAGATTAACATATTATAATGTTTTACTATGATAAACTGTAAATTGAATTAAATGGTTTAAATATTATAATAAATTATAATATAATATACTATACTATTAAATAATATTTTCTATTTTAGTTTCATATTAAGCTTACTACGAGGAAAACAATTGTGATGATATATGATAAAGTGGGTATTCTTATTGATTGGAAACTTTATAATGGAGGGGTTGCAGATGAGCCAGTGAAGATAATGGAGAAGGTTTAATGGAATTACAATATTTCCACATATTAAAATTGTTGATTTTTTGAGGACTTCTTCTTTCTCAGTGCATACAACTCTTCAAATAGTTGAAAGTCAGCGATTTTTATTTTCAAACACTGGTCTGGAAATAAAATAATTTTAACCCGTAAGTGGTGATAATATCGAGTTTCATTATCTGGTTATGTGCTAGGAAATAAAATAATTTTGACCCGCCAACTGGTTTCATTATCTAGTTTTGCCCCTAAATATATAAAAATAAAAAATCTGAAAATTTTCCATTAAATAAGACACGGATCACTTTATTTTTTTGTTCAAATTAATTAGCAATGCAGTGGGAGTGGGGCAGGTTTTGTGAGTGGCAGGGCTCCAGGTGAAATGTAGATGTTTGAGGACCTGCTGACCGCTTCTCTATGCGCTTTTCAGCACAGGTCAGTGGGGTTAAGGCTCCCCAAAACTCGTTTAAGGTCCTCACAAGTTTTTACAGTATTTTAATACCGGTACCACGGGGTCGGGGGGGACGGATAATCAAATTTGGGTCGGCAGAGCCGCAACGAAAATACCTCACCGGTTGCCCTCACCCCCCTCCCCTCAATAAAACTTATATCTTAATTAATATATTTACTAATTATTTTATTCCATTATCTAATAAATATAAAATTTTAATTTTAATATAACTTTATCACTAATTTGTCTCTTAATTAAAGTAAACTAATATGCAGGATATGTACATAATTTAAATCTCTCAACAGTCAATTATTGATGCTCCGTCTATCGCCAATTTATGCCGTGTTTGCACCGTCCGCTTTTTTAATTTTCAAACACGTGTTGGAAAATAAAATAATTTTGACCCGACAAGTGGTGATAATATCGAGTTTCATTATCTGGTTACGTGCTGGCAAATAAAATAATTTTGACCCGCCAACTGGTTTCATTATCTAGTTTTGCCCATCTGAGAATTTTCCATTAAATAAGACACGGATCACTTTATTTTTTTGTTCAAATTAATTAGCAGTGCAGTGGGAGTGGGGCAGGTTTTGTGAGTGGCAGGGATCAAGGTGAAATGTAGATGTTTGAGGCCCTGCTGACCGCTTCTCTATGCGCTTTTTAGCAGAGGTCAGTGGGGTTAAGGCTCCCCAAAACTCGTTTAAGGTCTTCACAAGTTTGCAGTATTTTAGTTGAGATATGACATATTTTGATAAGAAATCGAAATCTTTAATAAATTGTCATTTTAAAATTGTTTTTAATTTTAAAATTAAATTTATTCTTATATTTTAAAATTATTGAGAGGGTTTTTGATTGTTCATGTCATATTAGTATAGAGTGTTTTTTTTGTTTTTTTTTAAAATTCATGTGTAGTGCATTAACATATCTCAATGTTGTCTCTAAAATTAGAGAAAAATAAATAGTTACATATTGGTAGTTTTTTTTGATAAAGAAGGTTGTTTTAGGTATGCAACTGTGAACAGATACTTTCCATGCATCTAACATAAGCTATAAATCACATCTCATTTATATATTGGTTATAGATGTGTGGAAATAAATTTCATGTGTAATTTTAAATAAGGGGTTGGAAAAATAAAAAAAATGGTGATTCTTTTCATGTCACATTAGAAAGGCGGGTTCTATCTATATGAATAAATAAAAAAATATTTTAAGTTTTATAGCGTTCACTTATTTCTTCATTTTTCTTGATGACCTTTATAAATATCAATTTAAAGTAGCTTTGAAATAAAGATTCCTTTCTATAATATTATTATTTTGTTTTATTTTCAAACCAAAAAGTCACAAAATAAAAGGTAGAAAAATCACACTAAAATGGTAAGAACCACGTACATGACAAAATAAGGATAGAAAAAAAAACTGAGTAAAAAGTGAACTTTGTTTTCAACTTTGTAAATAAAAGATAGAAAAATAAGATCAATTAAAATGTACATTTTGTTTCCAACTATACCAAGTTTTAAAATGAATTTTAAATAATTTAATAATTTTCCCTCAACTTATTTACATCACTAAATTCTTAATGTTCACTAATTTTCAAATTATTTCTCTAATTATTGTATTTCTAAATTTCTATTTCTCTTTTTTATCATCCATTTTTTTTTCTCTAAATATTTAAAAATTCATTTAATATTTTTGTTATTTTGTTATTTTAGCTTTTCATATTTTCTAAAATTTCTTTACTCTTAGAATTATGTTTTTTAATTTTATTTTTAAAATTTCATAAATTTTAAAAATTTCTTTATTTTTTTTAAATTTATGAAATTCTAAAATATTTAAATATTTCCTAATTTATTATTTTTTTATTTTTTATTTATTTTTTATTTTTTATTTTTCTCTATTTTTTTATTTTCATTTTTCTCAAATTTTTTACGTTTTGATAAATTTATAAAGAAATATATTTTTCTAAATTATTTTATAAATTTCTACACTCTTTTCCCAATTTTATAATTTTATTTAATTTTATAAAATTCATTAATTTTGAAAAAATAATTAATTATATAAAATTAATTATTATTATTTTAAAATTTATTTATTTTTTGAATTATATATATTATTATTAATAATAATTTTTATACTATCTTAGATTTTTTTCCTTAAACTTATGAATTCTCTATTTTTAAGTTGAGATATGACATTTTGATAAGAAATCTCAATCCTTAATAAACTATCAGCATAACATGCCTTTCTTGTGTTTCCACTTTCACTCATCGATAGAAAGACATTAACATATTGGTGGCGCATACTTCCTATACAATTAATATAAGTTATAATCTACATCTTATTTATATATGGGTTATAGATGTGTCAAAATAAATTCCACATATACTCTTAAATAAGGGGTTAGAAAGATAAGACCAAAATCATAATTCTTTTCATGTCACATCAAAAAAATGGGTTCCATATATATGAGTAAATAGAAAAAGTGTGTTATCAAATTTGTCAGCATTCATTTATTTCTTCATTTTTATTGGTGACCTTTATAGATATCAATTTAAAGTGGATTTAAAGTAAAGATTTTATTATTATTTTGTTTTATTTTCAAACCAAAAAAATAGATTTCATGTGCAAGATCAAATAAAAAATATAAAAGCAATACCAACATCATTTTCTTTACTCATTACACTAAAACGTGGAAACCCTATACATGACTAAATAAAAACTGGAAAAAAAACCAAATAAAAGATGAACTTTATTTCCAAATTTATAAATAAAAGATGGAAAAATAAAACCAAATAAAAAGTGAATTTTAATTTCAACTTTACTAAATTTGAAATTAAAATTTTAATAAGAATAAATTTTCTTTTTTTATTTTTTTTCTAATTTTTTTAGAATTTATTAATTTTTAAAATTTTATTAAATATTATGATTTCCAAAATTTAAACATTTTTCTCTCAGTTTATTTGAATAATTAAATTTCTAATGTTTATTATTTTTTCTTTAATTTTATGATTTTCTTCATTCTTGTATTTCTAAATTTCCTTATATTTTTCTTTCTTTCTTCTTTTTTTTAATAACATTTTTAGATGCATTTTTTTTTATAAATTTTTAAAATTTCTTTCAATTTTTTGGTTTTTTAATGTTTTCTAAAATTTACCTACTTCATAATTATGATTTTTTTTCTCAATTTCATAAATTTTTAAAAAAATCTTATTTTTCTTTAATTTTAAATATTTGAATATTTTTTAATTTATTAAATGTTCGTATTTTTTAAATACTTAATAATTTTCAATTTTTATCTATTGTTTTAATATTCACTTTTTCTCTAATTTTGTATGTTTATAAATAAATAATATTTTTTTTTGTATTTTATAGGTTTTGGTATTTTTCTCCAATTTTATAATTTTCAACAATTTTATAAAATTCATTAATTTTGAAAAAAAATAATATTTAATATTTATATTTATTTTATTTCTAATTATATATTATTTATTATTTTTTTAAATTTTAAATTTTACTTATTTTTTGAATTATATATATTATTTTAAATTTTTCTAAATTTTTACTTTTCTCAAATTTACTAAATTCTCAATTTTTTTAATTAAAAATTTGACAATTTATTAAGTTTATTTATTATCTAAAATTTCTCTAAATTTATAATTTTTTTTATTGTTTTTTAATTTCTCACAACATTATAATGTTTTCCCAATTATTTTTATTGAACAGTTTAAAATTTTCTTGATTTTTAATTTCTGTAGTTTTGTAAGATAGAGTTTTTAAGTTTACCTGATCATCATCCTCCTTTTCCTCTAGTCACTCAATTATGGAGGATGTCTTATGCTTCCTTCTTTCATTTAAATTTTAATTATTAGACCTCATCCTACTTTCCAAATTCTACTCTCATGTTCTTCTAATCTACAATCCTAGTTAATAAAATCCTAGCACTCATTGATATTACTACCTCTCTTCAAAAAAAATTATCAATATCACTACTTCTCTTTCTCCAAGCTAAAATTACACACCCAAAACACCAATCTTTACACATTTTCCCTTCTTTTTTGAGATTCAATTTCTCTAACATTATGGCATCCCTAATAATTAATAACCCTTATAAGATGTATTTTCTAAAATATAACTTGACCCACAAAATCCTTTGATTAATGATTGAAAAATCTTACCACACAAAAAATTCTCACTCAAACATTAAAATTGAGAAACCTTACCTTACATAAAACATGAGAGAAAGATAATTTATTATGTTTTTATCCACAAGACATTATTTTTTAATTTTTGTAAAAAAAAATAATCCTAGAAACATTATTTTTTAATTTTTGTAAAATTAATGTAGTTTCCAATGTTATTGGAAATTTTAGTAGAGATGCCCTTAAGTCAAATATATAAAGACACTTTAAAGATGAACTTAATTCATTTTTATTGTCATCCTAATGTTATCCTTTAGTGACACCATAATATCACTAGATATCAACACCCTAATATCAACCTTAGTGATAACATGAAATAACACTTAATATCACTCCTACGAACACCCTAATGTGACCACTTAGTGAAAATCAATCTCTAAAAACCTCCTAAAACTTCATCCTTAATGTCACAACCCTAACTTTTCCTATTGCTAACACCCTAATGTCACTTCTAACATTTCCCCACTTACTTTAGATTTAAATCTAATTTTAATGATTAAATTTTTACATTAAATTTTTTCATGATAGGTGATTTCATAGTCCCACATTAAATCATAAAAATGTATTAGTTTTCTATATAATGAATTATATCTAGGTAATCACCTTGTTCATTTTGGCATTAGCCATGTCAAGAGTCTTTTGCATTTTTAAGGTTCTATATCAAGGCCCAATAGCCTTGGATTTGGATCAACGACTTTTTCAAATCTAATTGACCAAAACTCTTCAAGTGATATAATATTCTCTTTGGTGACTAGCATATGTTACATGTAACACACAAATAGATTTGGCATATTTTCTAAGTGTAAATTCTCTTTTTGATATAGAATTTAAAACATGTAACATTATTTCTTAATTCTAAAGTGGATGCTCAATTTTTTTCATATTAAAAGGAATTATTTCTTTTAAAATTTTATATGTAAATTCAAGTGCATGAAAAGAAAGTGGCTTTAGTTATTTATATAACAACCTAAACTATTAGGTTAATGAACCTTGCATAGTTTATTACGCGGCTTCCTTTTTGATTTCAAGTGAAGGACCCTCTAGGAGTTCCCATAAAAAAATTATTCGTACCTGCACTCTAATGGTTGACTTGGTTAGTCTTTGTTGAGAAGACATTTGCCTCCTCTTGTAGAACATGAGGAATGGGCTCATCCTACACACTATGGAAATTAGGCTCCTACTTCTCACTTTTAATTGTTCGCAAACTTCACCCTACAAATTTATATCCTAGAACCACTCACAATGACACTATAGTCAACGTTAAATAAAAAAATGGAGGAACTTAATAATGAAAATGTTATGTGGGATATATTTCTTGAGGGGCATGAACTACCAAATGTTACTTGGATCAAATTGGATGACCAATATTTCCATGTCATCAGTCTCTTTACTATGACTTCTTAATTTAATATTTTATACTATATGATTGATCTTGTTATCATTAATGTAGAGTGAAATTTGAGATAGTTGATTAAATTACCTTAAACATGCAATTTAAAATCAAAACATCAATCTACCTATTAGGAAGGATTATGAAAACAAATCAGAATCATAAGATAAGCCTTACCAATCCCTTGCTTCAACTAGCCTCCTTCCAAGATCTTCAAATGAATGGTTGATTATAGATTGCCATGGACTCAAAATTTTGACATTATGATTGATTGATCATAGATTATGGATTCATGGATTGTTGGATCATGGATTGGGTATATTTATTCATCTATTGATTGCTTCTTTAGCATAGATATGGCATGAGAATTCAAGTTAGCTTCCACGAAGGGATTGGTTGTTTAAATATAATATGGAGGGAAGGATCAATGGTTAAAATTAAAAGTTAGATTATAGAGATTTATGGTGGAGTATTTTTCAAGGAATGTTTAATTCCTTAGAAGCCTCTACAATTTGAGGATTCTAGAGAGAAAGGGTGAGAATAGAGAGGATTATAGAATTGGAGGATTATAAAATACTCTTAAGGATTAATTTCGATTATGTAGGGGATTATATAGGGATTAGGTGGGTGATTAGGGACTGGGGGTGTAAGAGAGCCTAGGAATAGGTTTAGTAGGTGGGTAGGTGGGTCATGAGAATTTGAAATTGCCAAATAATGGATAAGATAGATTAGGATAAGATTAATAAATAATTAGAGGAATTAATGAAGAAGTGGGATAGGACTAAGGTTAGTAGATGAGGAAATATGAATGGGTATGTTAGATAAATGATTGGAAAGTGGTGATATTTATAGGGGATAAATTAGGTAAGTGGAATTAGTGTTGACTAATAGTAATATTAGTGACTTTAATTGAAGTGAGTAAAATTATAAGCATACATTTTCCCCTCTTTGAAAGGGAATTGTTAGTGGATGAAGACGAGTGAGTAGTAGTATTTCAAAGAAAAACTATTTCATGGATGAATGTTAGTGAATGATGTTAGTCGATATGATACCCCATCAAGGGGACATATAGGGAATAATGAGATAGATGGCCACTTGAAAGAAGAAATGAGGGCTAGGATGCAATGAATAGATAAGGAGATGGGATGTGAGATGTGAGATAGATGATGAAGAATAAAATTGACCTAAGTAGTGAGCTACAAATTAATGATGCCACTGGAAAAGACACGTGCATAGGGAGTGAGATAATTGAGTCATGATTGCCAACACATCCCAAGGGGAATCAACCGTAAATTGATGATGATAGGATTACATAGCCACAATATTTTGATGTATCCTAATTAAGGATCCCTGTAAGGGAGAGTTATAGGCTAGGATAAGACTGATTTGATGAGATGAATGATGGGTGTCTATCAAAGCTAAATTGATCAATATGATGTAGGTGATGATACATAATTAATGATATGATAAAGTGACCAAAGCAAAAGAATTAGATTGCATTACATCAAATAAATGAGCCAAAATATGATGATAATTTATGATTTATGTTATTCCCTAGTCAAGTGAAGACCCATACACTATATATGATTAATTGACCAATCAGTGATTGATGGAAGAAAATATGGATGTGGTGATGTTGTTGGGCCCAATCGATAGGTGTGTGTGATTGATGAAAATATTAGGGAGATGATTGTGAGGATGTTTGATCAATTAATTGATGAATGAATGATATTATGGATCAAATATTTGACTAATGAAAGACTTGATGATGATGAGAGATATGTGATGATGGATAATGAGGAAAGAGGATAGAGTGTGTCCAAGCTATCGTTGGGCACTAAAAAGTGGCCAAGTGCTACTTACATAGTCTGAAAAGGCCTCAGACTGATGTATTTTTGACTATAGGATAAATGATAATGATTTATTAGAAGGTAGTGATGATGATGATGATGATGATGATGATGATGATGATGATGATGATGATGATGATGATGATTAATGATTAGAGGATAATGTTAGTGGTTACAGGATATAACTTAGATGAGGATATGAGGATAAAATATTAGGTCATGAGGATTATATGAGTGAAGGGAATAAGGATGATCAAATGATTAGATAAGTGAGAAGGTGTAGATGATCAAACCATCAAAACTATCATAAGGCTCATCATACTCTAAGCAATCTAATATATATAACACTTGGTAATTTTCCCCATGATATAAGTATGACCAAGAGGATGTCATACCAAAGTGCATAAAATGGGTAAGTAGTGAGCTTTGCATCATTGAGGGAACTTAAAAATATTCTTATGACTTCAGTGACCTCATATCATCCTTGTTCATTTCCTAATAGACAAATAGAGACATGATGAAAATAAAACACAAGACTAACAAGATATATACAAGATGTAAGACATTCAAACAACATACACGAAACACAAATAAATATTTACATACAATGTCATTATGCCTAGTCTAATGATGGGATGAGTGATTGGGATCGACTAGGATGATCATGATGTGATGGTGGGCTTAGGATATACTTGGATTTGGATAGGATGATCATGATTATGGTTAAGGCTTAGAAAAGGATATGGATGTGGAAGAATGATGAGGTGTGATGATTGGAGATGAGGTTTTTGATACTACTTTTAAACTTGAAATCAAGTCTAAAAATGGTCAAAGGAGAATGTGGATGTGAAGATTAAGATGACCAAGGATTATAAAAAGATATAATCTTGTAAGAGTCCAATCTATCAAGAAGAGAAGGAGCTTATGGGATCAAATACCTTTCATACTAGAAAAATAGTGATTGAATGGGTGTTAGGTATGAAGAGGCAATGATAGAAAAGTGATGGGTGCTAGACTAAATTATGTGACAAAGTTGTGTATGCCGATAAGACCTAGTTAAAATGGATGATGAGGATATGGAGGGATGGGTGACCACTCAAATTTGGTTCCAAGACTAAATGTTATATTCAAAGATGGGAAAATATGAGATGGATAGTAGATGTTGTCAAATATGAATGGCATGGAAAATGGATGTGACTAGGGGATTAGGCATAAGACATGACATGATGGAAAATTATTGTCTTTTTCAACTTTTATGATTTTTAGGAGTTTTTAATTTTTAGATTTTTTTTGGAATTGTATGTGCACTGTACAAATGGGGTTACTAGCAAAGGGAATACCAAACCTAGAAACCAAGATAAAGATGGATGGGATGATGGATGAGTGAAAAGAGGATGAGGGTGAGGCAAGAGAAAAGAATGAGAACCAAGGAATAATGGACTAGGGATTGCTAATGACCACATCATGAAGGAACCAGATGTTTAGGTGCCTAAGTGTCTATTCAAGGATATGCTAAGATGATTCTAGACCATTTCTCAAGACACTTTCCATTTCCTTACAAAGGTCAAGATGAGAAGCAATAGGATGCATGATATGATGGATGCTAATGGGTAAGAATAGTGGATAGAGGGATGAGAATGAGGTGATTGGAAAATGATGGATTTTGTCCCCAAGTGTTGAGGTAAAAATGTGTACAAGAGATTATTTTACCATGATGCCATAAACTAGTTTTCATCATGGTACTTTCCCTAAGCACATAATACTAGTTTTCACCATTGGATGAATCTTTTCTTAATGGATGTCATATCCATTTATTGGAGAAGGCCACAATGCAGTATTGCCAAAATAGTCTAGATCTATAAACAACACCTATTATAGAGATGTGTGATATTAAGACCATGTCATTGTCATTGGATGTATTAATGTCATTGTGACCTTTATTTAGTTTTGATGGTGACCCCTTTAGATATATAAACTAGGTGTCTTTATCACCTCTAAGAGAAATAATGTTTCCTAAGAAGGTGACGGGACGTATAGATTTGATTAGGTCTTGATGAGGATGTATGAGATATGAATGAATGATAGGACTTGAGTGGTTTATGGGTTCGTGATAGGATGATGTGATGAGTGATGGAAAATTAGGACCAGTAGTCACACCATCATTGGAAATGTTAGGCATTTCATAATTGATTGGTGCTAATTGATAAAGGACTATGGATATCCAAGACACTTTGATTCTATTGTTCATCTTTGAGCTGATCATTTAATGGATTATCAGCCATGAAAATAGTGGTTTTGATATTATTTTTATTTTTTGAATAAATTTGACTTTGAGTACCCCCTGGTGCCTGATTTTGGGATTCACCAAGGGAGATTGATTTTTAACTTGATAGACTATGATTATTTTGACTTTAACAATCCCTTAGTGCCTAATTTTGGGCTTCACTAAGGGAAGATACTTTATGACTAGGCTGATGATTTGACTTTTCTTGAAATTTATTTATGGTATCAAAGATGTATTGATTATTATGATTAAATTATAGAATATGGTCATAGACCTTTGTATTTATGGCACATGTTATATTACACAAGGGTCTAATGACATATGTGATTATTCATACCTATAGATGGAGGTGATTAAATTATCATTCATGGGAATAAAGGGATATATGATGAATAAAGGTGGTGGAGATGATATGATGAGGTCGATGAGAAGTGGTGATGGGGTAGCATGGTATTCATAGGGTTTCTTAAGAGAGCCAATTTTGACATCGAAGAAAATATCCTCAAGATTAGTAAAAGGATTAGTAGGACTAGTTATAGTATATGCATCCCAAGTAGGATTAGATTCACTCTAGAAATTTTCAATAGATAAAGTGTGTAAGAAGTCTGTTATGATTTTATCATCCTGATCAGGATCCACAAATAAGCTTGGTAATGAATTGGAGGTATTTGCATTAGAGGTATCCTAAAAAAAGATAGACATTATCATAATCTACTACAATATCAATGAAGGATGATATTTTTGATGAGGATTTGATTTGGATACTAGTGTTGAACGTGATCTTGATGTAGATAACACTCGTGTTGGCTCTAATGTAGAAGATGCAATGCTACAAGTAGAGGAGTGATTATTTGCAATTGAATTCTAAACATGGATTTTCAGATAGGATGGGTGAGGGGAAGAAAATAGGGGGATAATGGATTGGAAAAATATAGGCCCATAGAAGGAATTATGAGGGAATGGAGGGATAGGGTCATGAGGAATAAACTCATGTTTGGTAGAAGATTTATCGAAGATGGGGGGATCATGGAAGAGGGATAGAATGTCTTGACCTTGGATTGGAAGGGAAAGGGTTTGATCATGATAAGGAATGAAATATTGGATTTTCTCTTCTTTTTTTCCCAAGTATATAAGTTTATCTAGTTCATCCTTAATTATTATGTCATCATGGTTGATGAGGTCTTGGACATAGTCTTGTAAATTATGACATCAGTTAATGGTATGCCCATAGGTTTAGTGATATGCACAATATTGATTAGATTTATACCCAAATGGCTTAGGATATAGTGGGATCAAGATGTTATATCGGTGGATAAACCATCATGTTTGTAATGACTAGTTATTGGAAAAGGGATTCTAGGGACATAGGAATGGGAGTATAGGGACCCTATTCACTTTTTGATTTATATGTCAAAGCATTGGACTTTAGATTAGATGATTGGTGACATGATTGGGTGGATTGAATAGTAGTAGATGAGATGGCCAAGACTGGATTCCCTTTGCTAGTGTAGGATTGACTAGCAGATGGAGGATTGTAATAGGACTCACATAAATGGGTTTGGACTTGAGGTGAAATGAGTTAAATGGGATCAATGCCTTTGGGAATTGGGACACCCATCTTAAGGAACTATAATATGATCTTATCCTTATTGGAAAATATGTATTGTTTTATGAGTACAAGGTCTAAATTCATGGTGATGGATGATAAAGGGTGGAGGGGGTGATGCAGAGGCAGACTAAGGATTAAAGATGGTTTCTTGAACAAAATAGGTCCAAATGAATAAGATAGTATGATAGGTGATGATGAGGATGAAATAAATGAATGGATAAAATAATAGGATTATAATACACACCAATAGTGAAATAGTGCTAATGACCTATCAACAATGCCTAGTTTTCAAACTAGCAAAAAGATCAGGGGTTTGATTGGTACCTAGATTCAAACTAGTAAGACAATGATTGGATGGGTGCTAGTTATGAATATGAAATATGATTAGATTAAATATAAATAGACTAATGATGATGGGTTTGCTAGATTGAAACTAAAAAATGATAAGATGTTATCAAGATATCAATTAGGTATGAGATCTGGCCAAATGATAAGTGATTGGGGACTAGAGTGATGATATGGATGAGTAACAATAGAACTAGCTTGAAAATTTTGACTTGTTTACTCAAGATAAGATGGGATAAGATTATGGGACAAGGACAAGTATAGATAGGTGATGATGAAATGACTAGGGGTAATGTAAATGAAATGTGGATGGATAGGATGAGATTAGATTAGATGGGAGATGAGGTGAAAGGTGAAGTCAAGGTCAAGATAAATGATTTATTATGGATAAAGGAGACTTAGAACAAGGTGTGGATGACAAGATGTGACTAGGATATGTAAGTGGTGGGATATGATTAATGATAAGTGGATATAGTTATACTAGGAGGGGATGAAGGCAAGGTGGGAGATGGGATAAGACAATGATAAGGATATAAAAAAGTAATATAGATAAGATGATGAGATGAGGATGTACAAGATGATAAAATTATGAGACAAGAATATATAAGATGATATGTGCAAAAGACCTAGATAAGAGTGTATAGTTTTGGGTAAAGGCTAACTTTGATCATAAATATCACTGGTTTAACACAACACCCACCCAAGAAAAAATACCATAAACCAATGATTAGTAAACTCAAAGGTGTGTAACCTGACACTCATACTATCTAATAGCTTCACAAGTGAGGTTGTAGTTAGGTAACCCATTACATAATCGACCAAACCCTATCAACCCCATCTAGAATTAGTGGTTTCTTAGGAGTTGATCCTGACTCTGATAGTGAAACACTCGTTATGGCTGAAAGATCTTAAGCTAAGTTTTCACAAGGATTATAGGGGAGTCCCTGATATATATGAAGGTACAGTGGAGCCCAAGTCCATATAGGATACTATCTAACTACTTTGTGTATTGGAGATTAAACACCCATCACTCCCCAAAAACCTTTATGGGGAATTTATCTTTAATTCCTAATGATAGCTCTCATGATATTTATGCTCTACCAGAACATAGAGTTTGATCAAATGCATGGTGATGAACTCCATGTTATTAACCCTTATAAAAGGAAAAATGGGGAGGCTTTATTGGTGGTTTTTGATCCTCCAAGAATCACCACAATGATGCAAGGAGGAGAGCATACAATACTATATCCCTTAGATGACAAACAAGCAGGCCAAAAAGATTAATTAACCTATTAAGATTAAGTGTGAGATATTTACAAGATCAAAAGGTAGACAAGAATATATAAGAAAAATTGATTAAAATGATTAAATATATATACAATATGTAAGACAAAATGATTCAAACTATTCAAAAAATGATTTCCAAAAGGGGTCTTTGACATGCATAATTCAATAAAATGATTAGTAGTTTGATAGGCACTTTTAAATAGGCAACCTATAAGATGATGATTATTAGTTTTGATTAACAATTTTATGGGTTAACATATAAGATAAAATGTTCAACCCAAATATGACCTAAATAGATAAAATATCCTCTAGATTCAACCCTACAAGAAACAATAGGTTAGTCCAATATGTCTTAATAAAACACTCTAAAAAATCACATTAGAAAGATAAAATATCCTCTAGATTCAACCCTACAAGAAACAATATGTTAGTCCAATATGTCTTAATAAAACACCCTAAAAAATCACTATATGGATCTATAACTTCTTTGGGGTGAGAAGACCACAATGTGGGGGTCTAGTGGTGGTAGACCTCAGTGGGGTCAAGGGGTATTACCCCTTATGGGGTCTAGGGGTAGTGCCCCTTATGCGATTCTGATGCCAAAGGTAATTTGCACCTTGTGAGAGGCTCATAATGACTCAAAAATTCAAAAAAAATGCACTAAAAAAAGACCAAGTTAAAGGCAAAAATCAATACAAAATCATAACTTCAAACTGTAATATTGCAATTAACAGTGTAATATCATAATTCCTGAGTTGTATTTTTCCCATAGGTAGTTAATTGTGATGGTCAGTTTAAGAAACCATGACTATTAGTGAAATATCACAACTCACAAGATGATATTATGATTATGAGATTAGCGATTTTTGTGATAAAGTTTAATTTTTTTTTTAATTTTTTAATCGTATGGATGTTTAGATAATTATGATAAGTTGTTCTAGATGCTAAAAACTAAAAACTACCTATTTGAAGATGACCATGGATAATTTAAAGACTTATAATGATGTATTAAATTTTTTATATCAGGATAAGATTTTTATAAAAAATGGACGATGTAATAAATAGTTGCAAACTAAAATAGGTAATTATAATTAGATTTGTTCTAATCTTGTGTTTATTAGTTTAGAAATAGCCAACATTAGCTAAACTAATCTTAAAATCACCAAATCACAATACCACAACTGTCAATACAATATTATGATTACCAAGTCAATAACATGACTGAGGGATTAGTAGTTTTGTAAAGGATGTTAAAATGGTTAAGACTATGTTGTTTAACTTGAAAATCACCTCCCTTTGATGCTCCTATTAATAAACACACAATAGATTAAATAAAAACCCTTTTACAAATAGTAGTTAACAAATATATTCCCAATCACAAAATGTATTTAACAAAATATTCCAAGATCTAAAAAAAGCTTTCAAGAAT
>JARHVA010006213.1:867500-971576 GCA_037957365.1 Torreya grandis
TAACTTGCTTTAAAAAATAGTAGGGTTTATAGTGACTTCAATGAGGCATCATTGTTGTCTACCTTTGGTTGTCCATTAGCTAAGTAACCAATATATCTACTTCCTACTCTCTAGGTCAATGGCCTGGTGGGTAATTTTTATGGCCTCTCAATGACTTTCTTCTAATGTTCATGATTATTTGGTTGCTTTAAATTACACCAGTAGATCTACTCTTCCAATATCCTTGTCAAGCCTTGTTTGCTTGTTGGATAACTTTTGAATTGATTTACATGAGGTAGAAATGTAGTTCCTTATGATTTGAATTATGGAGGAACTATTTAGATCAGTATCATAGCCTAAAAATAAACTAAAAAGGGATGTAGGCACTCGAGCAAGAAATCTACACTAGGCAAGGGATGTAGGCCGAGACATAATAATCACCATTGATATCCAAAGTCATTCTAGACCTTCACAGCCTAATAAAAATATTATATACATGTATAATGGTGTAAGATTGCTAAAAAACTCTCCAATGGCTTCCTCCATTGGTGCCTTCCATCAACTAGGTGTCCTTCCTCTCTTCCAACGAGTTTCCTCTCTTCCATGACAGTGCTCACATCTAGTCTTTAACCTCTAATTTTTAGATATGTTCTTTATATACCATATCTATTAATGGTTTTCTAAATTGATATGGCATTCTCATCCTTCTAATGGCATCTCAAACAAATTTTTAAAACCCCACATATGAATTGTGGTAACCTAGGTTTATTCCTTCCTTTCATGACAACACCCTACATTTTGTAGCAAGCCTAAGTTATCAATAATCATTTCAAAACTCAATCAAACCCTAAAATAATTTTATGCATGTTTATTTTATTTTTAAATACCTTGATTTTCTATTATTTTAAGATTTTTTTCTTCAACAATCTTCACATAGGCATGCATAGGTAGGTTAGCTAAGCCTTGATATGTCTCTAGTTAAATAGTCCTTACCTCCAAGTTGTGACTAAATTATATTTTTTAGTCAAACTACCCCTTTTGTTGTTAATTACCCTCAAAATAGTATTATTTCTATATAAGATACATATAGGTGAATAAACGAATTGATTAAAGAGTTAACATTGCTTTTTAAGAGGTCCATCTCTGAATGTTGATTCCAACGAGTGGTTATAAGGATATGTTTTCCTTGTAGACATTGGAGCATTTTTTTTTTTGAAAATTTAATTAAAATAGGCTAGTAATGAAAGGAAATGGATTGTGTAATAAATTTTCAATGGTATCTTAAAATTGAGTACCAATTTTTTTTAAAGTGACTTATTTTTAATTTTCTACCCATTTGTCCTATTTTTATTATAAACACACTAAATTTATAAAGTGGCATATTCAGGGGGGTTACATATGCTATAGCCCTACTACTTTCAATCTTATACTCTATGTACCAATTTCTCACACATGGATACATTTTTGGTTATGTCTGACATCCCCATTTTGATCATACATTATCCTGCATCACTCTAACATTGATTGCTCACCATGACACATTATTGGTTGTGATCGATGTCCCATTCATGAGTGTGCTTCATGGGTTCAATGCAGTTTGTACCATGTACTCTTGCACTTATTTTGTGTCTTCTCTTAGTAATGAGAAATACGTTTTCGATAATCAAGATAAGGATGGCTTAGTCTATGCTAGTGGTCCTTAATAAAAATACCAATTATGCTTCATGGCATGGGTACATGGAATGTTCACTCATGAATCAATATTTTTTTCCATTATTATATGGATAGATTCCTCCTCCTATTGACCTAGGTCAGTATGATGACTAGTCTAAATCTTATGACTATGTCTATGTTCATTTATTGGTGTTTCATAAGATGTACACCACTATTTGGAGCATATAAAGTGTCCATTTATTATTTAGAGAAATCTTCAAAATCTTTTCGGGGATCCTACTATGACCTACATCACACCTCTAATTTTTATTATCTCTTCTAAGAATGTTGTAATATCTCATCCTACTTATATTTATTGTGATGAAACATTCATTATAGATAATTATCTTCCTTTTATTGAGGCCCAATTATAGGTCAATATTTTTCCATACCTTATTTTTCTCATTAAAAATTTTACATTCATTTTTATGCAGATTATTTCTTTTTCAAAGCCTTCATAGACTTGAAGTTTAGAGGACTTTACTAATTCCAATGAGAGTATACAAATTGAGATTATCAATGACTCATATGTTCTTGTGGACATTCATCTTATAAATTCAAGTTCTTAATTTTTAGACCATTCTTCAGTGTTGACAGTTGTTGAGGCTTCCCCTATTCTTCCCATGGACATTATTTTAGTGATTTTTCCATGCCATTATTCTTCTTTAAATGTAGCGAGGGTAATTATAAACACTCCTATTCTCTCTCATTCATTATATACATCCTTATTTCCATATTAATATAGTTAGGCTTGTGATTCATGATCAAACTTTGGCATATTTGAGGACTAGTAGGGAGATTTTTGAGCATTTTCTAGAGATCTACATTCCTATCTACATTCCATTTGAGTGGGAATTCAATAGTTTGATAGCTTATGGTTTATTTATTTTAAAAGGAAGAGACATCATTTTTTGTAGAGGGACTTACTATAGCATTTGCCATGCAACATTCTATGCTTACCTTCTCTCTCTTTTTTTTGGAGGCATATATCCTTCATATTTTGTATGATACTAGAATCATCATTATGTACTTGGGTATCTCATCAGGCCTAGTTATTGGGACCCAATTTTCTAGCCCACCTAAGCTATGCTTGAGGGGGGTTATTGGAGTGGGTATTTCTAGTCTTACCTTATTTTATTTGTCTTTATTTTGGGAGGGAGTTTAATACATCGAGGTTTTTTTACTCCACTTTTTGAGAGTTGCATTATATGTGGGTACCTCATCAAACCTTGTTGATGGGACCCATTTTTTATTTTCCACCCACCTAAGATATGATAAAGGGGGGTATTATTGTAGGATATTTATTATTCTATTTATTTATTAAATATATTATCCCTACACATTTAGTTTTATCTTAAACTTAGGTTTAATAAGGAGGTTAAGTGGGTGAGAGGGTGAGTTACACTTAGAGTTCCACATGGAGTCCAAATGAGTTCCATTGTGAGTTCTCTTATGAGTTCCACACTGAATTAAAATTAGTCACACCATGAGTTCTTCTGTGAGTTCACTCCCCCTACTCCTTATTTATATTCCTCTTCACTAGTCTATTAAGATAGAGAAGACAATTTGTAAGCAAGGTAGTTTAATACATCAAGCAATCATTTTACATGTTCTTGCACATTTTTATACAAAAGGGTCATTGTTAAAAAAAAATTGTGTGCTCACTCTACTATAAGATCACCTATTGGCCAATTATAACAAAAATAGGTTCAAATAAAAAATACAATTATGTGCATCTAAAATAAGTAGTTTAACACTGAAATTCTTTTCCAAATCTAAAGTAGATATAAACCTACAAATAAAAATTGTGAAAACTCAATCATAGTAAAAAAAGGATTATCACAATAACATATCAAATTATCATCCAAAAAATAATAATATAATAATTTTTTTTACATACAAAGTGTCACCAACTATTTTTTTAAATATACAAAGGAAACCCATCTCAGAATATTTTTCCAACAATTATTTTATTAAAAATATACTAATAATTTTCAAGAAGAAAGAAAAATACTCACAAAATTTATGCACCTTTTCAAATTTTTAATTGTAGAATAAGCCAATAACACATGTAGCAAAAATTTAATCTCAGAATGTGAAGGTCTCTGAGATGACATGGTGGTCATTGATTTTTTGATTGCTTACTAGATGTTTTGTTTAGATTGAGTTACACTTCCTGCATTGAATGTTGAGTGTTCTTTTCTAGTTGGGATAAGGATGAATTTTACTAGATAATGGATGATTTTTTTTAGCCTTGTACCATATTTTTATATTATTATTTGAGATATCTGTGTTTCACATCTGAATCAAGAAAAATTAGGAAGTAAAACATAACATTAGAAAACAAGGAAGAATGTTTTTGATGAATATGACATTTAATTTTATCCAATTTATTAATGTTAAATATTTGAATTTACATACATAAGAATTCAAAGCATTAACCATTAAAAATAGGAATGCATAAAAATAAAACTTTCCAAATTTTATTTTTTAAAAAATAGTTCAAACCTTAGATTTTTTTAATTTTCTTTATAGTCCACAATTTTTAATACAAATTAATGAGAAAACATGATTATAATAAGTACCTATTATAATAGGTAGTAACAAATAAAATCATGTTATTTTTCATGACATACATATATATTGTATTAATATTTTGAGCACACTATGAATTAAACAAGCTAATTCAACTTAAAACATAAACTACCTATTAAGAAGGATTCATGAAACAAATTAGAATGATATGAACCTAACCAAATTCCATGCTTTATATCGCTTCCTTCCAAGATGTTATAATGGATGAATGATTGCATGTAGACTCAAATTTTTGGTGTAGTGATGGTATGATTAAAAGATTTTGATGATAGATGATGGATTAGATGATTCATTTATAGATTAATTTGACATTGATTTTCTACAAGCTTTCTAATTGTCTCTAATGGAGGAGTGGTCTTGCTTATAGAGATTTAGGATGGAAAATAAAGGGTTTTAATTTGAAGTTAGAGAGATGAGATCAATGTCCATAGATTATTCAAATAGTATTAAATTCCTTAGAAGTCTCTAGTTTAAAGACTTTTAGAGACTTGGAGGATCTTCTCCATTTCTAGATACTTCTCCATTAGTTTAGAGATAATGGAGGATTCGGTGGGAGTTAGATGAGGATTAGGATAGGATTAGAGACATAGGAATGTATGAAAACGTAGAGTGTAGGTTAGTAAGTGGGTAGGTGAGGTTATGGGAATTAAAAATTCCCATATAAATGGATAACTAGGATTAGATTAGGATAATAGGGATTTAGAAGAATTAATGTGAAATGGGGATGATTAAGGTTATTGAATGTAGGATAATAGATGGGGATATTAGATAAATTATTAAAAATAGGATAAATTAATGGAATAAAATAGGTTAAGCAGAATTAGTTTTGGTTAATAAGAATATATGTCAAAAATAATGAAGCGAGCAGTTTTAGGTGTATACATTTTTTGCCTTTTTGAAATGGCATTGTAAGTGGAGCAAAATAGAATGAGGAATGGTATTAAAAAAAACCATGTCATGGATGAATTCTAGTAGATGATGTTAGGGGATATAATGCCCCCTCAAAGGTACATAAAAAGTAAGAATGAGCCAGATGTCCACTCAAAAGAAGAATCAATGGGTGGGATTCGATGGATAAAAATGGGGTTGGCATGCTAGATGTGAGATAGAGGATGAAGAAGATAAGTCTAACTTGAAAAATGAGCTAAAAATTGATGATGCCCCTAGCAAAGACACATAGATAGGGAGTAAAGATGATGGGTGTTATGATTTTTGATAAATCCAAAGCAAGAATCAACCACAACAAGATGATGATAGGATTAAAAAGGTCTTAATATTTAGACATATCTTAATCAAGTACACATGTAAGGGAGAGCTATAGGATATGATAAGACTGATTTGATAAGATTAATGATGGGTGTGGATCAAATCTATAATGATGAATATTATGATGAGGATAAGATATAATGGATGATGTGGTGAATGACAAATGAGTAGCGATTATGCTCCTAGAAAAGACACATGCAAGGGAGAGAGAGAGGTTAAAGTGGTTGAGCTATCAGTGTGCACTAAAAAGTATCCAAGTAATAATTGCATAGTCTATAAAGACTTTAAGCTAATGTAGTTTTGACTAGAGGATAGAAGAAGATGATGATGATTATGGATTAAAGGATGATATTAGTGATGATAGGATATTTATTTAAAAGATGAGATTAAGATAAAATATTGGATGTTAGTCGAATGGTGTGTGAGGATTAGATTATTGATAGGAATAAGGATGGTGAGATAAATGATGAGGGTGTAGATGGCCAAGCCATCAAAAATGTCATAAATCTCATCATAGTATAAATAATCAATTAAATATGGCACTCGGAAGTATGCCCCATGGTATAGACATGATGATGAAGGTGTTGTGCCAAAGTACATGGGTTAATAGCAAACTCTGCATCATCAAGGGCACTTATAAGCATTATTTTCATGACATCATATCATCTTCATTCAGTGATTAATAGATAAAAAGAGATATGATTCAAACAAAACATAAGACAAACAAGATATATACGTGATGAAAGACATGCAAACAAGACAAACAAAATAAATAACACACACACAAGTATCTACATGTAGTGTCACCATGTCTTATCTATTGATGGGATGAGTGATTCAGGGATAGGTTGAACTATAATGATTAATATGTGATTGTGGACTTAGGATAGACTTGGATAGACTAATGATGATGATTAGGATTAAGACTTGGAGAAGGACTTGGATGAGGATATGGATAAGATGTTACCCCTACTTGAAGATAGCAGGATGGAGGGTGGGAGAAGGTCTTTGAATATTGACTTGGTCTTGAAATTGAATAAAAAATTATAAAATAAAGGTGACATACAAAAGTGATGACCAAGGATTACCAATAGACAAGGCCCTTTAAGAATCCATATATCAAGAAGACTAAGAGATGATGGGATAAAATACCTTTCACACTAGCAAAGAGTAATTGGATGGGTGTTAGGTATGAAGAGGCAAGGATAAGGAAAATTATGGGATCAAGCACCTTCCATAATAGAAAAGAGTGAAGTGATGGGTTATAGATATGAAAAGAGATTGATAGGGAAGTGATGGGTGCTAGATTAAATTCTTGACAAAGTGATGTTTGTTGATAATATATAGGCCAAGGATGATAAATATATGGAGAGATGGGTGACCACTCTGATTTGGTGCCAAGACTAGATGTTGAATCAAAAAATGGAGGTTAAGAAATGACACATGACATGGAGATGGATGTAACTAGGAGATTAAGCAAAAGATAAAACATGATGGATTATCTTTGGCTTTTTCAAATTTTATGATTTTTAGGGTGGTTGGAATATTTCACTTTTTAATACTTTTTGGGATGTGTATGTACACTATACAAATTGGGTTACTATCAAAGGGAATACCAAACCTATCAACCAAGATAAAGATGAGGATGGATATAATGATGAATGGGGTGATAAAGGATTAGGGTGATGTTGAAAAGGGGATGAGGACTAAGGAGAAATGGACTAGGCATTGCCAGTGACCACATTGTGAAGGAACCTGATGTCTATTGACCAAGTGTTCATTAGAGGATATGCCAATATGAGGAGAAAACATGTCTCAAAACACCTTCCACTTCCTTACAAAGATCAAGACAGGAAATAATGATAGCTATGATGCATGATATGATGGTAGATGATGGGTAGGAACGATGGACCGAAGGATGATATGGATGGATTTTGCTCTCAAGTGTTGATGAATAATTTGGATAATTTATTATTCTACCATGACACTGGAAACCAATTTTCATCATGGTACTTACTCAAGGCACCAAAATACTAGTTTTCACCATTAGACAAATTAGGGTTTTTTGAATTGATTTTTTGACTTTTGGATGGCATATTAATTTATTACTGATGAGTGAGATGCAAGATGTTGATGCTAGATGGAGATGTTAGTTGACACCTATTATGGATAAATGTGATGATAAGACCATGTGATGGTGACCTTTATTAACTCTTGATTAACGTCCTTCTAACATTCTAACTAGGTATCTTCATGACTCTTATGAGGGAGAATGCTACCTAGGGATTTGAGAAATGGTATGGATGTGATGATGTCATGATTTTGATGATGGGATATAGGATGTAAAAGAGGGATATGATTAGGGTGGTTGATATGATGAGGTAATGAGCAAAATTGGGGTTCAACAATTACATAAATCATTGGATATGGTGGAGGGGATTCTCTAGATTGGTGCCATGAGACTATGGAATCCAAGACCTTTTGACTTGTTGATCATTTGACCCAAGTATTAAGAGGATGATCAGCCCTATGATTATTATTTTTGTCTTTCTTTTAAATTAATGATTGGATTTGACTTTGAGTTCCCCTTATTGCCTAATTTTAGGTTTCACTAGAGGAGATTTAATTTTGACTTGATATATGATTATTTTGACTTTGATGACCCTAGTGATCGATATTGGGATTCACCAAGGGAAGACATTATTTTATTAGGTCGATGATTTGACTTTTCTTGACTTTTATTTATGGGAATCCAACGATCCATTACAACACATGATATAGAATGTAGAGGGGAATCCAATGATGTATGTTCCTATTTATTCCCATCATGTAGTGGGATATGGAGATTTGTAATGTGAGGTTGATGATTAATGTTGTGTGATGGAGTAAGGAGATAATAGGAAACATAGTCCTCATAAAGGTCACTAGGATCCCTAGCCTCAACATCATAGAAAGTGTCCTTAAGAATATCAAAAGGATCATTAATACACTTCACTAGTTAAATCATTCAAGAATTTAGTTATGAACTTATAATCCTTAATGGGATATTCAAAAGAGTAGGAATTATCATCATTTTCTATAATATTAACTAAAGATAATGTTTTTGATTCTAAATTTGATTTAGATACTAGTGCTGCACATGATCCTGAGGTAGATAAAACTTGTTCTAATTTTGATGTAAATGATGCTATGTTACTAGTAAAATATGATTTATCCATGACTATCCTCTTAATGGGGGGTATTTGATGTGATGGGTGAGAATGAGATTATGGATGAATAATGGATGAAGCAAAGATATGTCCATGAAAGGGATTATGGGATATATAAGGACTAGATTTATGGGGAGTAGACTTGTTTTAAATGGATAGATGGTTGGAGACAAGGGAATCATGGAGGATGGATATGATGTCTTGACCTTGGCATAGAAGGGGAAGGGTTTGATTATCATAATGAATAGAATCTTGGCATTCCTCTTCTTGTTTACCTAAGGATTTAAATTCATCTAATTCATCCTTGATTATTATGTCACCACTATTGATGAGGTCTTGGACATAGTCTTAAAATTTTTGACAAATTTTAATAAAATTCCCCCAAGTGAAATGATATATACAATATCTATTTGCTTTATACTAGGAAGGCATAGTCTTGGTGGGATAAAGATGTCGTATGAATGGATAGAAAGTAATGTTAGCAGTGACAATTTATTGGAAAAGGGCTTCCAAAGATATAGGAATAGGAGTGTAAGGACCCACTTTACTTTGTCACTTTGATGTGGAAGCATTAGACTTTAAATCAGATGGTGTTTGGTATGGCAAGGTGGATGGATGGGTGGCCAAGATTGGATTCCTTTTGCTATTATGGGAAGGAGTAGATTATTGGCTATGATTAGTGGTTGGGGGATTCGAAGGAGACTTACATGAAGTGGTTTATGATGGAGGTGAAATACATTAAATGGGGTCAATACCTTTAGGAAGTGGTACACCCATTGTAATGAACTGCAAGAGGATGTCATCTTTGCTAGGAGCTATGTATTGGTCTTTAAAAGTGGGGTCCAATTACATGGTGGTGGGTGATAAAGGATGAGGGATTGGTGATGGATTATGTTTAGTAGACGGAGGATTTGATTGTGGACAAGTACAATTAAATAAGAGGCTTTAGATAGGTCTAATGGATGATGGAAGGGAATGGGATAAGTGTTGATGTTAGACTTGTTTGGGAGGTTATTTTAGGCTTATGGGGTCAAAATCATTGAGAAAGAGAGAACCCATCTTCTATAGCCATAAAAGGAATTCATCTTTATTCTCTGTGATGTATTGATTGATTAGGGTGACCACATCAAGGAACACTGATACAAATTTTGACAGGCTATGGGATGGTGATTTGGGGAGAATGGGATCAAGGTTTGAGGGCAAGAAAACATCTAACTCTAGGGATCACAAAAGGGCTTAGTCCATGTTGTCTAGGATGTATTGGTCTACAAAAATTGGGTCCAAATCCATAGATGATGGGTGATGATAGGGGGTTGATGAGGATAGACTAAGGATCAAAGAATACTTATTGAACCAAGTAGGTCCAAAAGGACCAATCTACTTTGATAGATGATGATGAGGATGAAACAGATAAATAGATTAAAATGTGACTTAGATGATGTATGACTATGATCATATTTCAAACTAATAGTATAATAGGTGATAATGACTTATAAAGAATGTATAGTAGTCAAACTAGAAAAAGGATTAGGGATTTGATGGGTGCCTAGATTCAAACTAGAAAAAGAACAATATTATGGGTGTTATTTATGAATAGGAAAGATGATTTGATGAGGGATGATTAGATTGATGATGTGTTTGCTATATTGAAATTGACATAGTGATAAGATGTTAATAGGATAATGACTAGGTATGAGATCTGATCAAATTATAATGGACTAAAATGATAGGATGATGTAGATACCAATATTGGCTCAAACCCTTAAGACCGAGTTGGTCAAGATGGGATGAGATATGACTATATGATGAAGGTGTTAGGATAATGAGATAAAGATTTATATAGATAAGTGATTATGGGATTAGGATGATTGGGGAATGATGGAGATGGTGTATACCTATTTATGACTTAGAAAGCCAACTAGGATAAGATAGGATGAGGGTAGACTAGATGGGTGATGAAGGCAAGGTTGAGATAAGTGATCAAGATATGGACTTAGGATAGAATGTGGAGTATAAATAAGGTGTGATTAGGATATGTATGTAGTGGGGGTGTGATTAATGATGGATGGGTCTAGGATAAGATGTGGATGTCAAATAAAGAGGTAAATAGGATAAGTAGGGGTTTGATGACTAAAATATGTATAAGAGGATATACAACAGGGTGATGATGTAGGATGAAAGGATATACAAGAGGTTGATAAGGAATGTATGTACATAAGACTAAGGGTATGTACAAGAAGATAAGATAAGAATACACATGATAATGATTAGGTTCTATGAATGATGGAGTAATGATGGGTGGATATGATTAGACCAATAAGGGATGAAGACAAAGAGAAAGGAGGTAATGGTAAGAATGTGAAAGATATGTGATTGGAGATGGGATAAGTATAATGTGAATGAGAGGGTGTTAAAGATATAAGTGGTGGGGATGATATATATGGATTATTAGGATATATATATATATAAAAGGATGATGGGATAGAGATATACAAGGTGATAGAATGATGAGGATGGAATATACAAGGTGATATATGCCAAGGACCTAGATAGTTATGGATAGTAAAGGCTAACTCAAATCACAAATAGTATGGGCTTAGCACAATACACACCCAAGAAATCAAGACATAACCTATGATTAGTAAACTGATGAGTGTGTAACCTAATATCTGCACCATCCAATAGCTTCACAAGTGAGGCTATAGGTTGGTGACCAATTATGTAATAAACCAAACCCTCTCAACCTTGCTTACACTTGATGGTTACTTTGAAACTAATACTAAATCCTGTAATGGTACACCTATTATGACTGAAAAGTCCTAGCCTAGGTATACACAAGGCCTCTAGGGGTGCCTTGATATAAACAAAGGCACATTAGGGCCCAAATCCATGTAGCATGTTTTCTAATGCCTAGTTAAGATAATTAACTCTTCCCCTTCTTAGATGAACTATATAGGGTCAACCCCTAAGCCTAATGATAGTTGTCCCTATTTTTTATACTCTACTAGAATATAGAGTTTGGTCAGTGTGCAGTGCTAAAATCCATGACACTAACCCTTATAAACTAATCCCATGTGTGGGGATCAATTCCACAACACATCCTATCCTAGAGGGGGTGGGGTGTAAAAACAATCAAAACCAATATTATGATTAATTAACTAATTTAATTACATATGTGTGAAAAACATGATACAATAATTATACATAAGCAATTATATACAAGGAATGATTTTTTATAATAAAATGATATATACAAGACAAAATAGATAACCAAAATTTATTTTTAAACTTTCAAATGGATTATTTGACAAGTGGCCTACAAAAACAGAGTTAGTATTTTAGGTAGCACTCAAAGAGAAGTCCTACAACACAAAGATTAGTAGTTTGAATGATTTTTGCAAAACCATGAATACATAGGGAAATTCCATAACCAAAGCCTGCAATACCATGATTTGGGGGGGGGGGGGTGGGGTTAAAATCACTAGTTATAAGTTGTGATATTGTAGTTGAGAGATGACCATGATGGTTTCCTGTAAAATTGTGTTTAGATGGACAAAATCGTGACTAGGAATGCCAATATTGCTATTTACTATATATTAAGACTTGTGGTTTTGTGATAAAATACAAAACTATGAATGGAGGTAACAAAATCACTATTATATATAAACTGAGATTTGTGATATTGTTAGAAAAGATAAAACATATGATTTTATATTTTTTGGACATGGATAGATGATCTCACAACTGATAGATTATTTTGAATGCTAAAGCTGATTATTAATAGATAATTATGATGGATCAAAGAATATGATGTCTCAAAATTTTGATATAAGGAATAGTAAGCCATGACATTAATAAAAATGGCATAATATAAAATTTTAAAAGTGATTTCAATTAAATTCTACCCTTTAAGATTTAGAAATGGTGATCTAGCAAACAAGATTAGCTCAAAATGATAAAGTTGTGTTGAAATGACAAAACCATGATTATGAATACAATACCACTACTTACTAGTTTAATATCGTTATTAAAGATACCATGTAAATAGATTTTTTTTTAAAAATCTTCAAAAATTAAATAATCAACTCAGGAGAGATGTAATAGATTTATTCAAGTTCTTAGATATGTATGTTCTAGCTAATTAGAATCCAACTAACTATGTATATATATATATATATATATATATATATATATATATATATATATATATATATATATATATATATATTGATAATAGACAAATACCTTGAAAAGGCATTAGAAAACAACTAATATTTAGATTATTAATGACAAATCTATTGATAATATCATAATACCATATTTTAGCAAGGCAAAATTGCATTTTTGGGTATTGACATGATCAATAGTTTTAGTGTGACATTTGGTCTGTGGATATTTCTCCTATTTCATATTTACTCTCTATTGACCTAAGAAGCTACACAGTGAATTATACAAAAATCTAGTTACAAAATGTATTTATATCTATTAAAAAAATATGGCATTACCAATTTGGATGATGATGGATGCAACTTCCAAGGTGATCATTGATGTAGTGAGTGATGAAGCCTAGGGTTTCTTTGTAAATTCCATGACTACCATTTGGTTGCCTCACCCTATGCATATAAAACCACACATGTAAAATAACAAGGGATTAGTAGAAAACCTATATAAAAAAGGATTTTATGTATTTTAATCCCCTAAAAATACAAGACAATGGTCAATCATTAATTAGTTAATTTCATTCTCCTATCTCACCCTACACACAACACATGGTTTGGTGAGATTTCAAAGTGGTTAGTCCAAATCCATGACATTGATTATACAACAAATCCATGACTTACTAAGTCATGGTTATATCCAAAGATGGGAGCCTTCAAACATAACTAATGTAAATCAAAATAATGACTTGTGTATATAATATCATGAGTTCACTAACAAATGCATGATTCACAAGTGGCAGTATTGTCAAAAAATTAAAACTTGCATGATTAAAATGGATGGTTAGGTTCAAAATCATAACTCAGATGGACAAAATCATGAATTTATTGATAATATCATGATTATCAAGTCACAATATTATTGAAAGACAAAAACATACATGGTTAGGTAGAATGTTAGCAATTAAGTGGAGGGTTAAAGTAATGTTGCAAGTCTTGAGGTCAATACCATGACTATGTAGTGCAATCCAGCTAATACCAAGGAAATGCCATGACTACAAGTTATGCTTGAATTTTTTTAAAAATTTCTAAGATTATTTTGATCTAATTGACCTACAAGCTTACACAAATATCACTAACAATCCAAAATTATTAAATTTAAGTGGATCCATCCCAACATGGTTGCCAAAATGTGCACCAAATTTCAGGTTCAAACAATATTATCAAAACTATCAATAAAACCCAAAACTTAATAGCACCAATAGAAATAGGTAGAAGAAGTAGATCAAAATAAATGAAACATTTTTACCATCATTTTTACCTCTTCATGTCTCTATTCTAGGACTTTCACTTGAATGACTTGATATCAAAATTTAGAATGTTGGATTACTTCAAGACCTTTTGACAACGAATTCCAATGCTTCAGTGAAATGGATAATGGCCTGGATGAAATCAAGAAGGTTGTTATGGATGTGATATGAGATATTGATGGATTGATAGATGATTTATATTTAGTCTTGGCCATTTCCCAAGCATGGTCTTTTATTAAAAAAATGGAGGGAATTTCAAAAGAATTTTAAATTATTAGAAGTCTCTAATTTAGAGACTTCTAGAGATTTGGATGAGCTTCTCCAATTCTAGAGGATTCTTCATAGGTTTAAGGGATAATGAGGGGTATTGGATGGGGATTAATGAAGTTTAGGGTTCATATGGATGTAGGAATGACTAGGGTAGTAGGGTGACTAGGGTGTAGGTGGATAAATATGAATTTTAAATTGTCAAGTGGGTATAAGGAGTAGGTTAATAGGTAATAGGTTCTGTTCGAGGTTTAATGGGAAGATTAGTTGGTTTTTAGGATGGGATAAAGGTTTATGGGATATAAGAATGGTATAGATATTATTATGTAATTAGTTATTTAGTTTATGACATATAGGAATTAGGCTAAATTAGGCTAAATTAATATACTTTGTGGGGCAAGTATAATTTAGTACATACATTTTGCCCCTCTTTGAAAGGGCATTGAGAGTGAAGTGAGGGAATAGGTTAATAGGTAATAGGTGATTAATTGGTTTTTAAGATGGGATAAAGGTTTATGGGATATAGGAATGGTATGGAGATTATTAGGTAATTAGTTATTTAGTTTAGGACATATAAAAATTATGCTAAATTATTATAATTAGCAGGGAAAGCATAATTTAGTACATACATACATACATGCACACACATACATACACATATACATATACATGTACATGTACATATACATATACATATACATATATGTATATTTGTGTGTGCATGTGTACGCATGTACACACCTATATATGAGGGGTTAGTTTAGCTTTATTGATGCAAAAGACCATTAAACAATAATAAAAGATGAAAATTTCAATTTTTATAATGATGACATCTCTATTTTACAAGTTTAAATATAAATTAATTTAATATTAATAATATTATAGACTTAATTATTTTATTTTAATTATTTGAACTTAAAGTTATTTATATTATTTAAAATTAGGATTCATACTGTAATAGTGTGCCCTAATTTTTAGCATAAAGAGTTCACATATGTTTTTAATCTCTCCTCAAAATATTTTGTGTTTGAATCATTGAAATTTATCAAATATATGTATTTTAGTTTATATTTAAATATGTTGTCCATACATAATTTATTAAGATTTATTTATGAATTATTTTTTAATTTTTTTGGTTCTACCTAGTGGAACATAATATTATTAAGGACAATACAATATTCTGAAATTTAAAGGAAAGTATTTCATATTAAATTATAAAATTTTGGTATTTTATTTCTTATTGATGTTATCTCTCACTTCATGTTAGATATGTATAAATATCTATTGAAAAAAATAAAAATACATATATAATTATTTTTACTGTTAGCATTTGTTTTGATAGAATTTAGAATGACATATTATTTTATTATAATTAAAGTGGTGAATTTTTTTTAAATTATAAAATATATTATATTTTTTATAATAATGACCTTGGAATTAATTTTTTTAGTTGTAAATATGTAATAGATAATTAAAAATATTTTATGATGAAATTATCTTAAAAACTCAAAACATAACTATAGAAAATCATATTATAATACAATGTTCCACAATCACTCTAAAAGAAAAGAACCAAAAATGTATATTTTTAAAAAAATTTATCAAACTTTCTTAATTATCAAACCAAATTATGAGGGGAAAAAACTGAACATTATGTAAGATAGCATCAAACTTATATCTATATTTTTTTTAGATCGATGTTAGGGATTTACAGATCCTTGACTCATACAACTTATGATATCAAAAAAAAGATTGGCCTAACTTAAAAATGAAATTGTTAAGGCATTATGAACATACCAAACACATAAAATATATCAAAATATATGGAAATATCCAACCTTAATACCAAATAGTCACAAAAAAAAAAAAAAAGACAAACTACAAAACACTATCAAATAGTCACCAAAAAACCAGACAACAAAAATTATTCCAAGATGACTAACTCAACCATTTTACTATTAATTTGTGAGAAATAACTTTCCTTTTGTAATTTTTAGGCTTATTTAAATTAGCTACATGTAGCTCCTACTCCTTCACTTAGATACTAAACATATCATCACCTCTTTCCTTGACAATAAGCTAGCTGCCTCCTTTGGATGTGATAAAACTAATATCCTCTTAGTACTACCAGGGTCCTTCAAAAGCTTAAATTTTAGTTTCCACCATGTTAGTGCATTAAAAACACTCCTAGTAGCTCCATTGGCTAATCATTTAATAGCTTTCACATGCTCTAGCTTCTTTCTCTGCACCTTCCATTCCTCCATATGCAGAATTGGTTGTAACGGTTCTTAAATTTTGAGCATGATACTTCTTACCTTAAATTTTATTCTCTCCTCAGTATGCCTCATCAAATTCCTACACAAAATTCACCAAAGCCAAAAATCTTGTTTCTAAAGCATGGAAAAAAGATAGAGGAATGAAGCCTAGATTATCCTTACCAGAAAAATGAAGCATTAGGGGAAATTTCAATTAAAAATAAGACTTCAAAATGAATTTTTAAATTGTGAAATATGACATATGAAAACAATATACATCAATTAAAGTATGATATCATCCCTTATGCCTAGCATCACTTTAAAAAATATATTATGTTTTTATCTGTTATCTAAAACTTACTAAATCCTCTAAACTAACCTACTTTTGTTAAAATAACCCTAATTTATTTATTATAATCTCCTCACTTTTAATAGAAAGTGTAAATATTTTTTATTTTTTTCATATTAAGGTACATATAAGTTATTATTGGTCACTAGCCATTACATTATCTTTCTTGCAGTCATTGCTTTTGCTCCATTATTGGTAGCTAGCCATTAATGTTATTTCCATATCAAGTTTTATTATGTTATTTTATCTTAACTCATCTATAAATGTCACCACCATTCTTTTTATCTTTTTTATTTCCACTCAAGTGGAATTACATTCCATTTTACTATGGATTTCAATGGACTTAGAAATCTCCTTCGTGCTTTCAACAGACTACAAATATGCATTCATTTCCATGTCTAGATAGGACATATATATAGCATGTATATGTACTATGGTCATGTTTCTTTCTAGGAGTGTGAGCCATTTCACATTTGTTTCCTGATTATATCTTGATTCCATCATAGGTTTCATGATATGTTGACCAACACATCTGATTTTAATTTATTGTGAATTGAGGGGAAGGGTAGAGGGAGAACCACATTTAGTTTCTTAATATAATTTATTTGGGAATTAAATGGCAAGGTTAAAATCCTCAAAAGGGGTGCAAATGATAATATTTATTTGGGAATTAAATGGCAAGGTTAAAATCCTCAAAAGAGGTGCAAATGATAATATTTATTGTCATTTTGATAAGTTATGGGTGATATCTTTCCAATTGGTGGTTATAGGTTATTTTTCTGGGATATTCATCTTTTCAATTGATGTTTGTGGGTTGTTTTTTTGGGATCTTCATATTGGTCTTTTTTTATTGATCTAATCAATCTCCCATTATCTTTAGGATAAGTTAGAATTTCAGGAGGATTTTATTTTAGCTGAAAATATTTATTTTTATTTAAATTTTATGGATTTTATTGGTTGAAAATATTTATTCTTATTTAAATTTTCTTAATTTAGAATTAAATTTTTTCTAATTATTAATTTTTTTAATTCTTGTTATGTAGATTTACATAATTTAAATGTTTATTTTTTTTAGAATGTAAATACTTAATAAATTTCTCTTTGTAATGTTTTTGATTAGTCAATTAGAAATGGTGAATTTGGTGTTGGGTTTTGCAAAAAAAATTCAAAAAATGTTGTGTGGACAGCTCAAAAAATAGATATAATCACAAAACTAAAATATATAATTCCTTCGACTTTATTTTCACTTTCGAGGCAATTACTAATTTGATAGACATAGTGCATATGGATTGGTGGATGGCTTTATTTGGTTTTGTGTTTTATGTAATGTTTAGTTCATGCACACTTTATGCCCTTTGTAATACACTTTATATTTTTTAATAAACTTTGTATTTATTGAAATAAACAATATTCAACTACCCATGTGACTCCTGCAACTGGAAATGATAATACTTACTATTCACTACTCTATATATTATATTTACTATTTATTGTTTTGTTCATGATGCAGTGGTATAATATTAGGAGTGGAAAATATATAAAAATTATAATAACCTACACCTGTTACTTACCTTTGTTATGTCCATACGACTTTGTGGTGTAACTATTTACTTTTAATGCAAAGTATGGTTATTGTGTTAACTACCTATTAATTTTCTTTCCTGGTAGGTTGTGGGTAACATTGAAAGCTTAATTTTATAATTTGTTATCAATTTATATTTTAAAGAGAGTCATAGTTCAGTTCTATTCTCAAATATTTTGGTTTTACAAAAAATAAAAAATAAATCTAATTCAATAAAAAATATATGTAGATTTATGACAATGGTAGGGGAGAATAATTGCATTTGGGACTCCTGTAATTGCAAATCAAAATATTAATATACATAAAATATAAAAAATCTAATGGGATTATCATGTATTGAAATAAAGACATTCGGAGAAAGAAACTTAATTATGTCAATAGTCCACATTGTAGACACCGCAAATGTGTCTGCACCTTGGTTCTCCCCCCTTGTCCACCTCAAACCCCTATCCTAACCCTTGGCCTTAGTCCCCTCCATTCATTTGATTAAAATAAACTTAAATATTTTTAAGTGGCCCCCTTTCCACCTCACCCTTGCCACCTTGGATCCTCCCTTGAATCCCTCCACCTTCCTCTTAGCCTTTATTATGCCAAATCTTCTCATTATCTTCCTCCCACGCCCATTTAAGTGTCCTCATGACCGTTCTTCCCACAACCCCTCGCTCGGCGGCGTGCAAGAATGGGCAGAGGCTATTTTTAGTCTCTGTCCCCATTCTGCCACTGCCGATGTCGGTGACCCTTCGGCTGACGTCGGTGAAACTGCCGGCGTCGGCAGCCTTCAAGACCCCTTTCTGCATCCGTTGCAACCGCTGGACCCTTGAGCTCGCAAATAGAATCCTCTCAGCGCTTTGGCATTCGACTCTCTTCTCTCTGGACCTCGTGCAACAGCAGCAACAGATGCAGGGACTCTAGATCAGGGATTTTCCTCTTGCAACAAGTCTTCTGTGGCTCCAACAATAGCTCCTCCGTTCTTCAGTCAGCAAGCCAAAAGGTAAGCAATTTCATTATTTTATTCCATTCTTTCATTTAGTCTCAGTTATCTATCCTATCTACTGTCTTCTACTTGCTGTGTCCTTCCCCTGAGAGGCTGAAAAGCCTTCTCAGAACCTGTCCCCTGTCCATCTTCCTCTTTCCTGTCCCCCTTTTAATCTAGTCCTAGACAACTTCCTCATCCTCCCCTGCCAACAAAAGACCCTACACAGGGCACCCAACCAGACCCAGACCATTCTCCAAACCATCCAAGCACGTCCATAAACTCTGTCTCAGACCCATCCACGGACCAAAACCAAACCAAACCCGACCACAGACCACAACCCCGACCGACGCCGGTCACTTCCTCAACCGACGTCGGTAGGATAACCGACGTCGGTAGATCAGCTAACCGATGTCGGTGACATTTTCGACCTCGACGACTGTCATCAGCCCGATAACTCCTTCAGGTGTCATTCCTCCACAGCCAAAGAGGGGTGCTCACAAGCGTCTGGATTACGGTGCGCAGTCTATATCCAGGTACTTCTAGCTTTGTCCATTTCCTTAGTTTCTTTATTCATCTTTTGAATGTAGAAAGCGAATTAGCGATAGAAACATTCTGGCACGCTCGGTGGGACCCTAGGTTCCTCCTGGGTTCCTTTTCTTCTTCATTCATTTAGGAGCATTAGGTTCTTACCTTTTCTCCTCCTCCTTTTCTTCTCAATGACACTATAAGCAGGAATTAAAAAGAATCCTCCTTTTCTTTTTTGCACATTCTAGACTAGTCCAACGTCATACTCTCAACCCTTTCTCAAACTTGTCTTCATAACAAACATCACATTTCGACTTGGGCATTAAAACACTTTGCATTCATTTCTGCTTGTGCTTGCATCTTCGTAGTCCACATCTAGTAACTTAAACGCATATTGAATAAATCGTAGACACTTGATGTTACACTACCAAACCACATGCACTAAAACGAACATAAAACTTACTTGAGACAAGGCCCGACTGGGATTTTATCCCCCAGCGGATACCTTACCCGTCCTGGTGACCCTACTTGGATTTCATCACCAAGGGGGAAGCCCACTCCGTTCTCTGGCGGAGGATAAACTCTAGGCGAGGTATATCTTGGCTAAGCGAGACCAGCTAACCACTGGAATCGTGAAGTGAGGAGAGCTTGCTCCTTAGCACCAGGCCGCGTACCAAACCCTAACACAAATTTTTGAGCACCTAAAACAAGACCCGAAACTAGCTCTAGACTTCTTCTTCTAGGACCTTCTTGACAGCCAATCTCGCCAAACATTCATCTAAGGCATAAGCCACAGCTTCTAAAGTTAATTCCTAGGATTTATCGCTTAGGCTTGTCTGTCTCTCTCTGTTTTCCTCTTCTCATCTGTTTGTTTGAGTGAGTGAGGACGCTTTCTTTATTATTTTTCCAAGAATCTTCAAATCTTTTGGTTCTCTGGAAAACATAGTCACCGGCATCGGTTCTTCCACCGACGTCGGCTTTCCTCTCTTACCGGCATCGGTTCTTCCACCGACGTCGGCTTTCCTCTCTTAACGACATCGGTTATCTGACCGACGTCGGCCATCTTTCTTACCGACATCAGTTTTTCAACCGACGTTGGTCTCTGTCACTGTCCTTTTTTCAAAACCAGCAGCCTAAAACCTGTCCCTTCTCTGTCAAAGACTCCATCCTAGTTTTCTGAAACTAAACAACACAGTTTTTGAAACCTGAACCTTCTTTGCCTTGCATGGTTTTGACTCGTAGCCAAGCCAAGGCTCTTGTCAACCACGCTAGCCGTCAACCACTTCTGTCCACCCCGTCCGTAACCAGGCCTACAATGGAGTTCAACTCGGAGACCGAAAGAACTCCTATTGTCCAAGAAGGGGACCAAGATTTCGAACAATTCTTGGACCTCAACGTCAAGGCCTTGCAACACTATCTCGTGCATAGCCGAACGCGAGACTCCTTGGGCAATCCAATCTACGGAATGCCAACCTCTCTTGTTGCGACTACGGCTGTATCGACAGGACCCGTAGTTCAACCTTCAGACACTCAAGCCATCACTTCGACCACTGACTAGACTCAGACTTTGACCAATCCTCCAGGTATGGCCTCTCCCTCTATCATTGGGCCCACTTCCACTGGGGTTTTGGCCCCCTGTCAACCTCAACCCGCTCAACCGCTATCCACTCCTTTTCAGAACCTTGTCATCTCTATTCCGCCTACCCTGGCCCCTATCAACACCAGGGTGGCTTTCTACGCCTTGGCCCCTGTTACCACAATCCAACCTCTCATGGCAACATCAGGCTTAGCTATGCCTTCTATGCAACCACCTTTAGCCTCTTCATCTATTCCTATGACTAGTTACCCCTACGTTGCACCTTTACAGGGACAACCAACTATGTCGTATGCATCCCCTAGCCTCTTCCAAGCACCCTACAACTTAGGGGGCATGCCATCCGTCAATCCGTCGGCAGACATCATCAAAATGCTAATGGACAAGATGACCCATCTTGAGACTTCCATTTCTGGCTCGCGCAATGCTCTCTCATACGAGCAAATTTGCAACGAGCCCATCCATCCTTCTATCCCAATCAGGCCATATCCTAGCCAGTGGGAGCTTCTGAAGTTTTCTCACTTTCAAAGCAAGGAAGACCCATAGCAACACTTGTGGGCATTTAGACATGCCTGTTACCTCATTATCCATGATGATGCGTTACTTTTACGCACGTTTCCTATGTCTCTTTCGGGTGCTGCACTTGACTGGTACAGCTCCCTTCCCAGCCATTCTCTCTTCTCATTCACACAATTGGCCCAGCTCTTCCTCGATCACTTTTCCATTAACATCACTAAGAAGGTCTCCATCATAGACCTCTATTCTATCAGGCAATTCGAGGATAGTCCATAGCTGACTTCGTTGCTCGATGGAGAGGCCTCATCAACCAACTCTCCTTTTCCTTACCCCAGGCCGAGCTTATTGAACTCTTTTCCCAAGCCTACGCCAGACATATCTCTTCCACCCTGAGGGTTCAAACCTTTCGCACTTTTGACGAAGCCTTCACGATGGCTCACAAACTTGAGTTGCGTGCCATCGAGGAGAATAAAGTCAAGTTGCAGAGCAAGAATCTCGGCTCTAAAACCAATGACTCTTCTTCTGCTAAGCCATCATCATCCAATTCTAAGCCCAAGGCTTCAGCTAACATTATAGTCGTTAGGCCTTCATCCTCCTCACCTTCAACTAATCAGCCTGAGCCATCAACATTTCAGAGTGCCACTCGCCAGTTTCAGTAGAGATATGTGCAACGACGGTATACTCCTATCAGAGAATCATACACGTCTGTGCTGGAAAAGCTTGTTAAGCAGGGGGTCCTCAATCTCCCTCAAGCCTGACCTCCTCCACAATTCGATCCCTCACATGCCATCCCCGCGTGGTATAGGGAGCATGACTTCTATAGCTTCCACCATGTTAAGGGACATGACACAAAAAACTGCAAAACTTTTAAGAACATAATCCAAGATATGCTTGAAAAGGGGGATCTCATCTTAGACAATCCAAATTCACCTCCTAATCAGGCCATTGACATCTTCAAACAGCCATTCCCTAATCATCCGCCAACCCAAAACAACGTCCAAACCTTAATTGACGACAACCATGAGCACAACATTCGAATAGTCAATACGGTCTCTCCCTTCATCCCCAATCAACCTCAAGAGGTTAGTCCATCAATCGGTCCATCACATGTGGATGAACCTCTTTCCCCGACTAGTTCTCCATCGACCTCTCTCATCTTAGAGGATGCTTCAGCTTTACCAGCACCACCGGTCTCGCCATCCTCCTTTCTACTGCCTATGGAGGACCAGACCCTTCCTACTCCTCAGCCGCAAGTAGAGGGCACCATCATCCCTGTCCTTTACCCGCTGGAGGAGCCTCGCTTTCTGGATTCTTCTCCACCCAGGGAAGAACCTGTCTCCCCTCCGTCTTCATCTCAATCTATCATGACTTCACCATACCATGCGTCTAGAAATGCTACACCCATCTCGTCTTCAACCCCGCAACCATCAACATCTTCTTCTCAGCCATTTTCCCGATTAGTGGAGAAAGTCTAGCTTCTCCCTTCAAGGAAAGTGACGCCTCAGGTGTTGTGGGAGCGTCTTAAAGCCCTTCAACATACTTGCGCCCTCTCATCACATGCTGCTAATCCTCCCAAGGCAGAATCTCGTCAGACTCTTGACAAAGACTAGACTCTCAAACCTCAACGAAACCCATCAAAACTGAAACCTGCATCTGTCTCGTCTAAGCCCATCAAATCACTTGGCGTTCATCCTGTCTCCACCCTCACTCACCCGCAAGTGAAGGTGGACCTAGACCAGACCTCGACTAGTAGTAGTCTTCCAACCAAGTCAAAGAAGACTGCCAGACCTCAAAAGTGAATGCCTCCTTCCCCGTCACCATTGCCATCCATTTTGGGCCCCCATCCTTTGACCTTGGCTAGCATCCTTCCCACTCCGGCCTCTAATCAAAACTTGTTTCCCCCTTTGCTTCCTCTGCCTACCTCCAGCCGTCCCCCTCCCAAAAAGACGGTACCAATCACCAAGAAAGAGCCGTCTCCGTCTGTCACCGCACCATCAACCCATAAGGTGGTACAGAAACCCCTTCCAACCTCGCCTAAGCAAAAGTCACCAAACTCGCGCATATCAACTAGCGCGGACCCTTTAGTGGGCTCATACTCGATATTGCACTGACTTCTGCAGACCTCCAACATAACCCTTCCACCCATCCGACCTTTCCAACCTCTCGGGTCCAAGCCCTCCTAGTTCGACGATACAAAAATTTGCTTATATCATCATACACCAGGACACGATACCGAGACTTGCTGTGCCCTCAAGGCCGTCATCCACCGCTATATGGAGAAGGATACTCTTCTCCTTGAGGACACTCTTGACTAGACCCCGACTCCTTCCCATCCAACCTCTTCAACCATGACAACATCTCACCAGCAAAACACGACCCCTTCTTCACCCCTTATTTTTGAAATCAATGCTATCCGTATAACCACTAGGTCGCAAAAGGACAAGGCAAAAGAAAAAGCTGTCATTCCTTGGACCTATCCCTTCGTCAAGCCACCTCTTGTGCCCAAGCCTAAAATTTCTATCCTTGGCGCATCCCAGCCTTCTTCGTCTTCCTCTTCTGGGCCAATTCACGACTCCATGCTGAAGCAGCTTCATCAGACACCTGTGAAGATGTCCCTCTATGACCTTATCCAAACCTCACCTCAGCACCGTCAAGCCCTCATCCAAGCCTTGCAAGCAGCGGAGGTCCAACTCGAGGACCCCCAGCCACTCGCTGCCCTTGTCCATTCTTTATCTCCTGTCAACTCCATCACATTCAGCGATTCTGAGATTCCCACATCCAACACGGAAGATCAGGATGCCGCCCTCTTCATCACTGTCTATGTTGATCGAACACGCATCAAATGCGTTATGATCGATGGCGACGCTAGCATCAACATTATCTCTACCCATGCCTTCGATCAGCTGTCTCTTCTCAAGAATTGCGTCTCCAAAACTGACGCGATCTTACACTCTTTCAATGACACCACCGCCACGACCGTTGGCACAGTCATCCTTCACATTTGCGTCGGTCCACACACAGTCCTAGAGCTCTTCTATATCATCAAAGGAGAGTTTCAATACAACATTCTTCTGGGTCGACCTTGGATCCGTGCCATGACCTGTATTCCCTCCACCCTGCACCGTTGTGTGAAGTTTGAGCATGACGGGCAAGTCCATACCATTCCCACTGACCCTTCACCCTTCAAGACTTACAACACAACCTACCATCCCAACGATGTCCTCATTCCCATCAAGCCGTCAACTCCAACACCGCCTCCATCTGCGGAAACTTCGACCAGTTCATAATCGGCGGTCGCCCTCACCTCTCCTCTTCAAGCGCCGACCAAAGACCCCATAGACGACGTCTTCTAATGACTATCACTTGGGGAATATCGCTTGTTGACCCTAGACATGCTCCAAACTCTGCAAGAGTATGGACGCCTTCACCTCAGTCCCAATTATGACCATCAGATTGGAATGGTCGTACCTTATGGTCCTCCTCACTTTCAAACCAACTTTGTCTATGGGGGGCTCAATCAAGCTCCTACCAACGGCAATTCCCTTTCTTCACCCCAACCTTTCACATCAGATTTCTCATTTCTTGGCAACCCCACCTTTGCACACACTTACCTTTACAGGTGTGCATGGAAGGGTTTTGGTTTCAGACGTTATGAGCAGGGCTCTCATTAGCCTATCGAGCCGCTCAATGATGATGATGCCAAGAAATGGTATGGCCTGGGATATCATGACCCCACTCAGGCTCCTTCCGACCTTTGTCCCGAGCCAACCATTGACCAATCTCCTCCAAACTCACCCATTTCTCCTTCGTCACCTACGGAGTCGGTGGTCTCCATCCCTCCTAGTTTTTTTTTTCCATAAACACTGTCCGCCTGGAACCCCTGACCTATCAGCTCAATGGGGTGTCCAAGTCTCTCCCTCTCATTTTTCCTAGCATGGTAGAAGATGAGTCGGCAACCATTCACACTGTCCACTGCATTGACGATGATGCCATCCTTTCCTACATGGGTGCCGATGACTCTTTCATCCAGCGTTCCCTCCCTTCCGAGACCCAGGTTATGTTAAATGAGTCCACCATTGACATCAACCTCCCCTCTTCTTTTGATGTTCCTCATGTCTTAAAGATTGGCCAATCTTTAGATGCTCAGGAGCAGCTTGACTATGCCCAGTTCCTTTCCAACCATAGCAAGGCCTTTGCCTGGACTTACAGCGACATGCCTGGCATCGACCCCACCATTGCTACCCATAACATTGTCACCAAACCAGAGGCTAAGCCTGTTAGGCAAAAGCTTCGAAAGATGCATCCTCGCATTGCGCTCCTCATCAAAGAGGAGCTTCAGCACCTCCTTTCTCCCTCGTGTACAGAATAGAGGCTGTCTTACCTCTCAAAGTACAGATCTCGTCTCTCTGCATCTCCCTGCATGACATTCTCTCCAACGACGACTTTCATCAAGATCACTTAGCTCAACTTGAGTTACTTGACAAGCGCCGTCTTGCTGCCCTCAATCATCTCCATGTCTACCAAAGTCGCATAAAGTGGGCCTACGACAAAAATCTGTAAGAATGAGATTTCAACATCGGAGACCTCATCCTCAAAGAGAATCAGCACGTGACCAATATGGAGCAAAGTAAACGAGGCAAATTCACCCCCAATTGGCTTGGACCTTTTATCATCACACACAAGTATGGGTTAGGGACTTATCGTCTATCCTCCCTCAATGGACGGCCAGAACCTGAGCCTCTTAATGCATTGCATCTTCGACCATTCTTCTGTTAGTCGAGTACTTGTCCACTTGACACGTAACTTGAGCTCGTCCCTTGAGCAATCCTCATCCTCTTGATCCTCATCCCTTTCAACCCTATTCCCCTTTAACAAGTCCTCTACAACCCTTTTATGATGCATGGATGCTTTGTCTTAATAAAGGGAGTCCTTGAACTTCTACAGTCTTGTCCATGACCCACAAAAAAATAAAAAATAAAAAATAAAAAAAATAAAAATAAAAAGATGTCAAAACATATCCAAGGTCACAAAATCAAATTCAAAAAGACAGACTGATCCCTCGAAGGATAGCTGTACTATCATTGCTATAGCTAATAGACTGATCCCTTGAAGGACAGCTATTCAAACATTATATAAAGCAAAAATATAGACCACTCCCTCGAAGGACGGCTATGACTAAATCTTGCTACAAATAGCAACCTTTCTTAGAAGCTTCCCGCATTGATCAGCTTCGCAACATGACCACTAAATCAAAAGACATCTCTATGTAGGCTTCCCGCATCGATCAGCCTACACCAAAAAAAAAAAAAAAAAAAAAAAAAAAATGGGTCATGGACTTGGCTTGTAGTTGTCTCAGGGTCTCCTATAAAAAGGGGCAAGGTTATTCCTGCTCTTAAACTGGGTTACCCTATCCTCCTCCTATCACCTGCTCAGGGGACTTCGAGCTCACTTTAATGTCAAAGTGATTCGATTACCGTTCTAACACAACACTGGTCAACGATGTAATGCATGAACGGGGCTTTTGTTCTAATAACCCCTATCTATGCTTCCTTTCTGGTCCTTGTCAATGAAAGAGCAATTTGCCTTTCATCTTTTCTCTACACTTTGGTCACATTTAACCGCATCAATTGGCGACTCAACTCAAATCAAGCCATTTTTCATCATTTTCAGCTAGCATCATCCTAGTCCATTTCACATAGTTTCCATGGACACCAATACACATGGGAACTACCGACCAGACCCAATTTATGTTAAGCATAAACCAATACTTGCTGAAGCATAAATAGACTTCCATTCATTTTTAGCATACATCCATCACGACTATGGAAACTTGCTAGGGATGAAAGCCTCTCGACCAATGTGACATCTGTAGCATCATCTTGCCCTCATCATTTTGACACTTGACCACGTCCAATCATCAATCAATCTTTTCCCTTCGTCCGAACTACATTGGTCTGAGGCCCTATGACCAGGGCTATGTAGGCAGCATTCAGATACCACATCCTCTGAGGTTAGCTCGACCACCCCCATTTGTTCGTCTCTTTGATGGACAAACCTTCTCTTCTGTGACTTTGATCACGACCAACTCCAACAACTTTGACCAAGACCAATCAATCTCTTTGACCCTTCCTCCCTTTTAGGGAGAACTACATTGGCCTGAGGCCCTTCAAATAAGGGCTATGTAGGCAGCACTCAGATCACATGACATTTTTTGAGGTTAGCTCCGCCACATCCTTTCGTCCATCCATCCACCTTGACCTATGACCATTGGAGATCACGCCTATCTCCTTCGACCTTCGACTACTTCCAAGCCAATGTTGCCTTGGTTATTTTTTTTGCGCGTATGCTACCTCACAATTGGTTAGCAAAATTGTCTGCAAACCCTATTTTTGACCCTTCGCAAGTATAGGATCGCAAGCCAGTTGATCCCTACTACTTGTGGCTTTTTCGTGTTTCTGGGAGCACTTCCTGAGCCTGGGATACCTGGAACACGACCATTTGGAGCTTCAGCTTAGATTGAGTGACTTGATCAGCAGACGACTAAATGCTGGGGCTTGGTTACCTCAATTTTGGCACTCCTTGACCCTCGACATGTGATAATTTGACCCGACTATCCCGTGAAGTGGTATACGCGCAATCATAACTATTGCAGCATTTTTGCTCACACTCTTCTATCCATTTCTTTGTCAAATCGACACTCGATCTTCGGTTCCCTTCTCTCGACTATCGCTTTGAGGGGGGAACACCTCATCCTTTTCCTGGGGCAACCAACTCCTGTTTTTGTCTTGCAGTTCGTCAAGAACAACCAACAAGACAAAAAGGGGCAAATGTAGACACTGCAAATGTGTCTGCACCTTGGTTCTCCCCCCTTGTCCACCTCAAAACCCTATCCTAACCCTTGGCCTTAGTCCCCTCCATTCATTTGATTAAAATAAACTTAAATATTTTTAAGTGGCCCCCTTTCCACCTCACCCTTGCCACCTTGGATCCTCCCTTGAATCCCTCCACCTTCCTCTTAGCCTTTATTATGCCAAATCTTCTCATTATCTTCCTCCCACGCCCATTTAAGTGTCCTCATGACCGTTCTTCCCACAACCCCTCACTCAATGGCATGCAAGAATGGGTAGAGGCTATTTTTAGTCTCTGTCCCCATTCTACCACTGCCGACGTTGGCAGCCTTCAAGACCCCTTTCTGCATCCATCGCAACCGCTGGACCCTTGAGCTCGCAAATAGAATCCTCTCGGCGCTTTGGCATTCGACTCTCTTCTCTCTGGACCTCGTGCAATAGTAGCAACAGAGGCAGGGACTCTAGATCAGGGATTTTCCTCTTGCAACAAGTCTTCCGTGGCTCCAACAACAGCTCCTCCATTCTTCAGTCAGCAAGCCAAAAGGTAAGCAATTTCATTATTTTATTCCATTCTTTCATTCAGTCTCAGTTATCTATCCTATCTACTGTCTTCTACTTGCTGTGTCCTTCCCCTGAGAGGCTAAAAAGCCTTCTCAGAACTTGTCCCTTGTCCATCTTCCTCTTTCCTGTCCCCCTTTTAATCTAGTCCTAGACAACTTCCTCATCCTCCCCTGCCAACAAAAGACCCTGCACAGGGCACCCAACCAGACCCAGACCATTCTCCAAACCATCCAAGCACATCCATAAACTCTGTCTCAGACCCATCCATGGACCAAAACCAAACTAGACCCGACCACAGGCCACAACCCCGACCGACGCCGGTCACTTCCTCAACCGACGTCGGCAGGATAACCGACGTCGGCAGATCAGCTAACTGACGCCGGCGACATTTCCGACCTCGGCAACTGTCATCAGCCCGACAACTCCTTCAGGTGTCATTCCTCCACAGCCAAAGAGGGGTGCTCACAAGCGTCTGGATTACGGTGCGCAGTCTATATCTAGGTACTTCTAGCCTTGTCCATTTCCTTAGTTTCTTTATTCATCTTTTGAATGTAGAAAGTGAATTAGCGATAGAAACACACATATATTTCAAAGTGATTGATGGATCTTCCCAAACTTATACATTAGATAATTTACCAAAAATTGATAGCAGAGTAGTTACTAGCACAAAAATATTTGATTTCTTCTTTTACATCAGATAAGTTACTAAACTTAGACAATAGAGTAGTTATCAGCCCAAAAATATTTAATTTCTTCATTTTCTTCCTATGATTTTTTATTGATAGAATAAAATATTATTTTACATCAAGATTTGCCACATGAGCATCCTTTTTGATCTCCTAATAATCTCTTACTACTTTAGGCCTCAACATTTAATGAATAAAATTCACCATTGTTATTGACGAGGGCTCAACAACATTGAAAATATCCCCATCGTTAATAGGGCCCTAAATAAAATCAGACACCTTCATATTTTGTGTTGATCTTTCCTACATTATAATAGTGAGAGTTGAAGGGGAGAGAGATATTTTGAGAAAGCCAAGAAAAAATGAGAAAAAACTAGAGTTGAGACCAATAAAAACCACCATGCACAACATCATTTTCTTAATGATGATGTGTTGCTTCCATATCTCTCAACTACTATAAGGGGTACTTCATGTATGTGGTGTGACCATCACAAGACTGAAGGAAAAGGCTCAAAGATATATGAAAACTATCAAACCAAATTTATGAAAAATTTATTAATAAGATATTCTAATCCAACCCACTTATGCACATAATTGGAGTGTATAAATCTTCCATTTCTAAGATTACTAGCATCGAAGTTAGCAAGGAATTATGTTGTGTTAGTTATTTATATAAAAATATGATTGAAAGAAATACCCTGAAAGGACCCTTCCATAACTATTGCACCATCTATAGTTGATGGATTATTTATATCGTTAATTATAATCTAGGAATCACATTCCACTTCCAACTTTTAAATGTTATAATCTAGATCCAAATTAAGGTCTTCCTCCAAAGGCCAACATTCAATTATTATTTTCCCCTTCCCCATCTCTATGAAATTCACTACCCATGTTGGTTAAAGATGGACTATTGGGGTATTGTCATGGCATATGTAAGTGATCCTATTTCTAAGGGTATCTCCCAATAGTCCACATGGATTTTAAAGTACTTGAGGGACCTTCTTGAATAAAAAATGCAACTGAGTTTACTTAAGGGGTATACTTGAATCAACCTTATGAATAAGTTTAGTAACCACTTATAATGTAAACAAAATCAATAATGAAGCTGTCACAAATATTGTCACAGAGTCTTCACTCATCCCAGCTAGACTCTTGCATGTTTGGGTTGATTTTTGATAATGTTATTTGTTAACTCCACATGAATTGGAAATTCCTTCTAAAGATTTTTGGGTAGATGTTTCCATTATGGAAATATTCCAAGGCCTTTATAAAAAACTTGAAGTATGTTTTATCCCTATCATCAAAGGCCAATTGTCCTTCTTCAAAGAGCACCTTGGTCTTATGAACCCTTTTCTTTATAGTAGCTAATATAATTGGATTCCTTATGGAAAATTTGTATTGATTCTCTCGAGATATCGTGAGTGTCCCTCCATTGTTCCATTTCATCAATTATAACCTATGTGTATGCAAATTGGTCAACTAATTTATTTATTTATCTATACACACATTGTATATAGAAGGCTTAAAATTGTTTAAGTGCATTCATGACATCAATAATAATATTCATATTCCAACTTGGTGAATTCTTATTATATAAATAATTCATAATATTTTAAGAATCACCTTATACATCTAGATGAGTGATCCCCATATCACTATAAGATTGAATGCCCCATAAATCATCCTTTGCTTCAGATTAATTATTTAATTGATTCTTAATTTACCTACATAGGTTGTAACTAAGCTTCCATTGATATTTGTTAAAATTACTCCTCCACTAACTTTCTCAATGTTACCTTTAGAAGCACCATCAAAATTGAGCTTCATCTACCCTAGAGTCAGATGTAATCATTTAACATTTCTTCTATTAGTATTATTTTGATCAATCTTATTTTTATTCCTGATTTTAATATTTAAAATGGCTACAATTATGATTTCATCATCCCTAATATTATATTTATTCTTATTCTTTATCACCATGAAATTCTCATTTATTGATTGAATGATTCTAGAATACACCCTTTCCACTAATTTATTTTGATTATGGCAAATTCTTAGGTTTATTTTTCACCATAATCCTAAATCACATGAGGGATAGTAAATTTCCATGGTTTTTTAAGTTTTTCACTAGTGAATGGGTATGACCATTGAAGGATAAAATATAAAACTAAATTTGGTTACACCCAACATACCTCATGATATTTTACAATGATCTTAAAAGTTTGTTATGCAAAGGAGAAAATAATAATAAGATAAAACATAATTAAAATATAATGTTCACATAAGACACACATTCTCTAGATCATAATAAATTTCTTCACCAAGTTGTTGATAGTAATAATCTAGTTTTTGATTGCTAGCTAGAAGAAGATGTTGAGTTTAGGTAACATATCCATATCCCATATAGTGTTCCAAAGAAATCCATCAAAACTAGTCTTTAAGGCCACTTTATATCATGATTTTACAATATAGTTCCCATTTAGAGAGAACCCACACTAATTCATCCTCCCTAATGGATTGGATCATGTGATATATTTTAAGCATCATGTTTAACTTAAGATGATATATCTTTCTTCTTGATTGAATGAATAAAAAGGAATAGTTTTATAAATTATAATTTATTCCATTTTGAGTATTTAAAATATCTTTGAAATAACACAATTCAGATATACCTTACATAGGCCATGGAAACTTATACAGTTGACTGAGTTTAATGATATTTGAATCCTTAAATCCTTGCGTTAATTCCAAAACCTATTGTGAAAGCTGCTAGACCTAAAAAACATTCTCTAACCTTTTCAATCATTCAATTAAATCCAACATCATTTTCTCACATGTAATAATTGATTATGGAGGACTCCTTTCAACAACACACCTTTTATTCATAGTAAAATGAATCGTTTCTACTACACAAACCTCTACTCTGTCATTTTAGACTATCAAGTCTTGTGCCCTTGCTAATGAAAGTTATAAATGTTGGATAGATATTTATAAAATTTAAAATAAAAAGAGACTAGAAAACCTAAAAATTTAATGAATTAGAAAAATTAATGAGTCTATTTTGAAAGAGAACTAAATGATAAATACAAATGCATGGTGCATTTATACACTAGTTCAATAGACAACACTTTGAGTTCCTTTGACTTGTTTATATTTTTCAATAATAAATGAATTTGTGTAAAACATAGGCTATAGTAAAAAAAGAATGTGTATTGAAAAGGTGTTAATTTTATGGTTGGTACCTTGTCAATTCTGAAGTAACTATGATAGACTAAAACAATTATCATGTCCTAACTAAGCTTTTGAATAATACTACGTCAAGTCTTTGGCATGGATGTTTGATAAGTAACAGACCCACATTATAAAATATATATGACTAATGATGGAAACAACTTTATTCTTTACAAGATGATGGCCTTCAAATTGTTAAATAATACAAAACTAAATCTTATGACATAATAAGTGAAATATGTAAGGATTCACCATCAGGGCCATTCAAGGTGTAATTAGTTTTTTAAAATGTGGATAGGTTATGGAATTATATATTATTCAAAGTCCATTGAAATTTAAATGTTTGCCTTCATGAAACTACTATGTTACAAATGTTGGGAGCTACGATAACTGACTTTATGAAAGGTAAGACAATTTTTTTAGGCCCTCTACCATGTGAGACACCAATTTGGTGTATCAAGACTTCCCTTATTTAATCTGACATAAGGAATATATTTTCATTAATTATATATATTTTCATTATTAGGTGTACATACACGTAAGGCTTCTTGATCGACTACATAGGTCTTCACTAATTAGACACACTTAGAGTGTATGAAATGTGAATAAGTTATAATAAAATATGGTAATCAAATCATTATCGTGTACAACTATATCAATTTTTTCAAATGTAAACTTATTGAAATTTATGGTGGGAAGGGAATTTTTGAATTATATAAATTTTATTAATTTTAATTTATTTTACATAAACATATTAGGAATTAAAATTAATTATTGAATTCAAAATAAAAAAAAATGTGAGATGTAAAATTGGAGGGTGGAGGGAAAATTTAGAGGGAAGATTCAAAATATTGGAGGGACCTTTTTTGAAATTAAGTATCATTGATATGATCCATATCATATATGTCTTTTTTTTTATTTCTCCAAATTTTCAAGGAGTGACAAGAGACAAGCAGGTTGAATTTAGAAGAAGGAAAACTCATTTTCTATTGATTTTTGGTATGATTTTTTCTTCTTTATATTAAAAAATACAAGATTTAATACATATATTTATTTGTTTAAATATGTAATTTAATTTTCCTTTTCATATATAATTCTATGAATGTGCCAAAATCTTGTGAGTATAATATTTTCTTATCAGACATTGTTTCATTTTTTCTTGCTAGATGGATCCAAATGTAAATAGGGGAAACATAAGGAAAAAACCTTATGTTTTGTGTGTGGATTTGGATGAATAAATGACACCATTTCAAAAATGAAATACATAAAAAAATTCAATGTGGATGAAAACTATTTAAGAATATTGGGCATAAAACATATAGATATATTGGATAAGGGAAATTTGTATTCTCTTGATCTTTCAACCAATGTTCCCCCCTTATTTGAAAGCATCATTGAGATGATCAAATTTATATGTAATGGTGATAGTGGTTTGTTAGGATATTATAGGAGACTAAAAGGAATTAGAGAAACTAGAGAAATACATCAATATAATGAGAGATAAGATGTTTGAAATGGAGAAGATATCCTCTAGTTTATTAGAAGTGAATAAGAGACTGGAAGCTAAAGCTATAAAACATGTTCAAGTAAAAATTATGTTTCTTGAAGTCAAATATTTGATGAAAGAAAGGTATTAAATTCCAAATTTGAAGACCTTACTAACATAATAAAAATATTGAAGAACACTCCTCTAGTAGGAAGGACAAGGGTTAGAAAGTTAAATAGTATTGTGTCTCTAGTACCTTCAGGGGGTGGTTTCAAAAAAAGAATTCAAGTTGAATTTTTTTTTATTGATCCTTCTATATTAGATGTAGCTAAAGACATAAGCCATATCTCAACATTCGTTATGAAGAAACTATTTTAGAAAGATGAAATATTAGCCATGATTCACTAGACATAATGTGCCTCCATAAGAAAATCTTTGGTTGATGAAATAATAAATGAACAATCATATTCAATCAGTGATAGTGATGTCAAAGGTGCTTGTAACAATGTAGGGATTAGTATAAGAGGCTATGAAGAACTATTTAAGGCATTACAGGATGGAGTATTAAATGTTGGGATCACTAAAGTCTTGCTGCCTCATCCATCTCATGTTAGAGTAGAACGAGCTAATAGGAACAAAAAAGTTAAAAACTTTATTGGAGATATGTTTCATATCCAAGATTATAAGGAAGATTACATAAAGAAAAGAAGGAATTATATTGAAAAAGAAGTTTCAATCACTTTGAATCCTTTAAATAATGTTTGGTTTAAGGTTGATAGAATTTTAATGGCCATGGTACGATACTATGACATTTTAATGGAAGAGTTAAATGGGAAACTTGTTGTTGTCATAAAATTAGATGAGATGGAGTTGATCAATGGTGCTAAGTATGAAAGAGTATCAATTATCTTGAAGAATAGAGCTCTAAATATAAATATTCTTTCTATTGATAAAAGGTATTTTTTTGTACAGTTAGGAAACCATGTATGGTGGCTTGGCTTATTCAAAGTAAAAAAATAATTCTATGAAGACCTGAAATGGATTTTTGAGAAAAAAGAACTTTCAACCATGATTTTCTCTCATGCAATGGGGGAAAAACTTTATGTTGATGTTTATGGCTCATATCAAGTTGAATGGCATATGTTTTCTAACTTAAAAACATTGAAATGTATGTATAAGATTAGACATGGAGCAAATGCAAAGAAAAGTTTCATTTATTGCATGCATTCTCTAGATAGGTCAAAAATATTGAATAGAATAAGTTCAAAGGGAATATTGGGTTGTGAAAAAGGAGCACCTCTTAATAGAGATGAATTTGATACAAATATGAATCCAGTGCTAAAAATTCCATTGACAAGAGTTCACATATGCACTCTTCATGATTTTGTTAGAATAGTTGATAAATTGGTTAATTTATCAATTTTATTTGCTTGGAATAATAAACCACAAGAGGAGGTACAAAAATATATTAAGAAAATTGAGAATGTATTATCAAATGCAATATTACATGAAGGAAATGTTATTATTGAAAAATATGAAAAGTGATCATGGACTCGTGGTAATGTTCCATCAAAGCCATCCATGGGAGGATATAAGGCTAGGTATTTAATTAAAAATGTCACTCAAAGAATTAGTAGAGTTCAATATGAAATATATAAGGATCTCATTGATGCAGAGGATGATTGAAATGATAAAGGAAATTATACATTGAGGAAGAAACAGGCATGGATTTCACTCTCATCTTTATTCCCCTTGATGAACAATGAAAGATTATTTGAATGATATTGTAACAAATTTACTAAATTTGTAAAAAAATTCATAAAGGATTTTATTCTATCTTGGGGAGAGAATGGGGTCACTCATTACATGGTAAGAATTAATAATTTAATTTTTTATTTAGTTATTTATTAATTCTACACAATTATTTTCTAATGTATTATGTTATATCTTTTTTTTTTTATATTTATATTATTTTATCACACTCTGTATGAACATTTTCCATGGTTCATTAAAGATTATGGTAGATTTAGAATTTGGAATACTCAAGGCATGGAAAAGTCTCATAAGCTAGCATGTACTACTTATCATAGGTCTACTCAACATGGTGGAGGATTTATACCATCTAACCGATTGATTCAAATGAGTTAGTGCTTCTATAGATGTATGCTTTATAGACTCACACAAAAAAACAAACTTTAAAATATTAATAATATTGATGTTGTAGTAAGAGAAACTAATTCTTAGCAAAAATGTAGAATTTTAAAATAATTCAATCTCAATATGGCTTGTACAAAGAAAAATTAACTCACAAAGTTATGATCATCTCTTAATCATACTATATATGATGATTTATTTATAGAATAATTTTTTTTATAGAAAGATAGATAGCGTATATGAAATCAATAAAAGATTGTGTATATGAAATAAGTGTTTTGGCGATTCTATGTTGATCTCATTTAAGATAGTTATTGATAGTTTTGAATCATTTAGTTTTTATAATTTAAGAATGTGATAAGTTTTAATTCAATATAGGTGATGTATATCTATTGAGGATAAGTCTACAATTCATGATCATCTAGTTCTCGATCCAACTAGTCACTTGAGCTTGCTTGTTTCGATCTTCATGACTCCATTTTTTTTATTAATTTATTATCTGACTTATTATCTTAATTCAATTGTACATTTACCTTATACTTTATACAAAAATTTCTTGGTGTCCTTGGGATCCTATCAATCCCATCCACATTCACTTTTCACTCATTTGTTCAAACTAGTTTCCTTTGAATGGTCAATTCCTTCATTGATTCTTCCACTATGAACCTCTTGGTTCACAATACCAAATATTGTATTGGGTGTTAAAGACTAAATTTATTTTCAAATATATCCTTAAAGGTTATTAACATATTTTTCTAAATCCATTTCAATCACTTTAGCAACTCAGACTTTCATTCAACACCTTTTGGTACAATGCATCTTTAAGGCTTATATAGGTTAGTAGCCCTTTTTTACACTTTTATATTGGATAATCATATTTATTCACATTTAACAAGGTTATATTCACTTTTATAGGCATATTTTAAGTAATTTAAAATCTTCATAAAGTGTCATGACCTTACTCTCCTTTTACCTTCTACTTCCTTTGGAAAACAACTCTCTAATAAGCCTAATTAGGCCTATTACAACCCTCTATGGTAAAATTCGTATATTATGACCTTATTTACCCCATAAAACACTTTAATAACTTCAATAATGTTAAGGAGAACATGATTACAAAGTTTCATCTCAAAATTATGGTTAAAAATCTTTATATCCCCTAAACCCTAGTTCTAGGGTTTCTACACCCTCCACAAACTTGAGGGTACAAATAATTCAATATATTGAGACGTATAGTGTTTACAATGATCAAATCACTTATAAAAGTGTTATATTAGTCCCTCAAATCCTTTCCAATAGGTATTAATACTCATCTTTACCATTCCATGCTTGTAACTTTCAAAACTTAGTTGACTGTGTACTATTGTAGATTATGCACAACAGGGTTTAAGCATTAATGGACTTATATGACTTTTGTAAAGATTTAATAGCCATTATCTACCATTATTATACTTTTCTTAGTCCATATCAACCATTGGAATAAATAGAATCACCTTCTTATCAATAAATTTTCTTATTTTCTATTTTGGTTGTGCATAACAACATAACCTTAAACAGGGTATTGGCAGGGGGTCTGTGATGTAGAGAAATTAGGGATAAGTACTCTCTATCATCATAATCTACTTTACAATCCAACTAGTTTCATGCACACATTCATGTTTATCCTTATTTGGTAATAGTTTCCTTTTCTTATACACTCTTTAGGCTTGGTGGTTTTCTTAAATAGTGTCTTCTCCTTGAGGTGGCTTTGATATTATAAAATATTTCACTTGACAATCACATTATGGTTCTGCCTCATGTCATTCACCTTACTTAAAAACTATCCCTTGCACCTTCCTTACTTTTCACTAGATTTTACTAGGTCATTCCTACTTCAAGTGTCAATTCTTGTTATTGAATTCTATAGTTCAATAATTTGTCTTGTTTGGTCTTACCTAGTCCCATGTTATCTGTATTAACCTTATTTAACTTTTGTACCACCCTTCATCACCCTTTGTCACTCAATTTTCTCATTAGGACTTTCCAAGGCTAGTATCATTATTTTGGCCTTTTTCCTTTATCCATGAAATATTAATATTATTTAGAATAAATCAACACTTTTAAAAACTTCCCTTGTCCCCTTTGAGGTACTTGAAAAGTTACATATATTAACTCTCTCCCTTGGTAACACTTTCTTAAGAACATATCTCTCTTTTAGGCCTTTTTAGGCCTTGTTTCTTGTTTCAATCCTATAATTCCATACCATACCATAAATTCAAATCTAAATCCATGTTATTCTCTTGAGTCATGTTTAATTAAAACTAATCACCAAGTTTCATCACAAACTAGTAGTTAGAATAACTTTTACAAGCAAAACCCTAATTTTAGGGTTTACTAGGCTTGTACAGGGTAGAGACCATATAAAATTACATAAATTGGTTTGTACTTATCGTTAAAGGAGAAAATAAGTTTTATTAGGTCTTTTTCACCTTCTAACAACTTTACCAGTAGGTAGTAGTCTTTATCTTGTCCATTTTCATGCTTGTAACCCTCAATCCTAGGTTGAATGTGCTTAAATTGATAATTGTGCACAACACGGTTGGTGATTTAATGCAATTCCATTACAACTAATTAAGTATTTCCAAATTTATCACATTATTATACCTTTTTTAACCAAATAATACCATTTAATATAATTCACACACTTTTATATGAGAATTACTCATCCTTCGTAGGTTTATTGTGCTCCACTTAGAACCCTAGAGGCCTGTTGACAATAACCTAAGTATTTTATAATAAATTTAAGCCTCTTTCATGTATTAAATAGGTTTAAAAATATATTTTTCACAAAGAACCACTTTTATATATCATATATACCAACAATAACCTTAAGTAATACCTAAAGATAGTTTTCAACTTCTTTTACTAAGTGATTGTGAGTTCAAAATAGAGGCATACTAGTTGCAAGTTATTTTACCTAATTATCTGAGATCACATTCTAATTTATCCTAAATTATTATGAGGCATTGATCATCACAAGAATTACCTATGACTAAGATTAATCCTTCTTTCAATTCCATCTCTACATTTGTAATTTCTTCCTTTGAATAAGACTGTGTACAAGAGACCTTTCTAAGCAACATGGTAACTATATTATCTTTTGAATAATTTCATTATAACATCAAGATTGGGTTTCAATCCACCACTAGCATCTTTTCATTAAGAAACTAAACTCATTCATAATATTTTACAAGGACATTCCAACTTGAAGTGTCAATTCTTGTTATTGAATTTCATAGTTCAATAATTTGTCTTGTTTGGTCTTACCTAGTCCCATATTATTTGTATTAACCTTATTTAACTTTTGGGCCACCCTTTGTCACTCAATTTTCTCACTAGGATTTTCCAAGGCTAGTATCCTTATTTTCATCTTTTCCCTTGTCCATGAAATATTGGTATTATTTATAAGAAATAACCACTTTTACTTACTTCCCTTGTCCCTTTTGAGGTACTTGTAAAGTTACATAGATTAACTCTCTCCTAGTTGGTAACAATTTATTAAGAACTTACCTTTCTTTTAGGCCTTTTTAGGCCTTGTTTCTTGTTTCAATCCTATAAATCCATAACATACAATCCATTAAAATCTAAATCCATGTTATTCTCTTGAGTCATGCTGAATTTAACCTAATAACCAAGTTTCATCACAAACTGGCAGTTAGAACACTTTTTACAAGCATAACCCTAATTCTACGGTTTACTAGGCTTACACAAGGTTGAGAGCATATAAAATTCCATAAATTGGTTTGTACTTATCTTAAAAGGAGAAAATAAGTTTTATTAGGTCTATTTCACCTTCTAATAGCTTTACCAATAGGTAGTAGTCTTTATCTTATCCATTTTCATACTTGTAACCCTCAATCCTCAGTTGACTATGCTTAAATTGATAACTATGCACAATAGGGTTGGTGATTTAATTTAATTCCATTACAAATAATTAATTATTTCCAACTTTATCACCTTATTATACCTTTTCTAACCAAAAAATACTATTTAATACCATGCACACACTTTTATATTTGATGTACTCATCCTTCTTAGGTTGATTGTGTTCCACTTAGAAACCTATAGGTTTTTTGGCAGCAACATAGGTATTTTATACTAAATTTAATCCTCTTTCATCTATTAAAAATGTTTCAAAATCAATTTATCACAAAGAACCACTTTTCTAGATCATATATACCAATAACAAGCTTAAGTAAGAACTAAAGATAGCTTTCAACTTCCTTTACTAAGTAACTATGAGTTCAAAACAAAGGCATACTAGTTGCAAGTGATTTTACCTAATTATCTAAGAGCACATTCTCATTTATCTTTATTTCTTATGAGGCCTTGAACATCACAATAATTCCATATGACTAAGATCAATCCTTCTTCAAATGTTATCTCTACATTTACAATTTCTTCCTTTGAATAATACTTTGTATAAGAGACCTTTCTAAGCAATAGGGTAACTATATTATCTTTTGAATTGTTTCATTCAAACATCAAGATTGGGTTTCAATGCACCACTGAAATCTTTTCATTAAGAAACTAAACTTATTCATAAGCTTTTACTAGACCATTCCCACTTCAAGTGTCAATTTTTTTAATTGAATTCCATAGTTCAATAGTTTATATTTTTTGGTCTTACCTAGTCCCATATTATCTATATTAACCTTCTTTAACTTTTGTACCACCCTTTGTCACTCAATTTTCTCACTGGGACTTTCTAAGGCTAGTAGCCTTATTTTGGTATTTTCAATTCATCCATGAAATCTTGGTATTATTTAGAAGAAATATCCACTTTTACTGACTTCCCTTGTCCCCTATGAGGTACTTTCAAAGTTACATAGACTAAATCTCTCCCTTGGTAACACTTTCTTAATAACTTACCTCTCTTTTAGGCCTTATTTCTTGTTTCAGTCCTAGAATTTTGTACCATACCATCCACACAAATCTAAATCTATGTTATTTTCTTGATTCATGTTGAATTAAACCTAATAACCAAGTTTAATCACAGATTTAGAGTTATAACAATTGTAACAAGCATAACCCTAATTATAGGGTTTACTAAACCTACATAGGGTTGAGACAATATAAAATTCCATAAATTGGTTTATACTTATCTTCAAAGGAATAAATAAGTTTTATTAGGTCTATTTCACATTTTAACAACTTTATCAATAGGTAGTGGTCTTTATCTTGTCCATTTTCATGATTATAACCCTCATTCCTCAGTTGATTGTGCTTAAATTGATAACTATACATAGCATGGTTGGTTCTTTATTGAAATTCCATGACTACTTAAGTCTTTCCAACTTTATCACCTTATTGTAACTTTTATAACTAAACAATACCATTTAAAACCACACACACACACTTTTATATGATAATTAATCATACTTCTTAGGTTGATGGTGCTCCACTTAGAAACCTAGAGGCCTGTTGGAAGCAACTTGGGTATTTTATACTAAATTTAAGACTCTTTCATGTATTAAAAAGGTCTCAAAACATATTTCTCACAAATAACCACTTTTATAGATCATATATAACAACAACCAGCTTAAGTAAGAACTAAATATAATTTTTAACTTCCTTTACTAAGTGACTATGAGTTCAAAATAGAGGCATATTAGTTGCAAGTGATTTTACATAATTATCTAAGAGAAAATTCTCATTTATCCTAAATTCTTATTATACTAAATTTAATCCTCTTTCATGTATTAAAAAGGTTTCAAAATATCTTTCTCAAAAAGAACCACTTTTCTAGATTATATTTGACAACAACAAGATTAAGTAAGAACTAAAGATAGTCTTCAACTTCCTTTACTAAGTGATTGTAAGTTAAAAATAGAGGCATCATAGTTGCAAGTGATTTTACCTAATTATCTAAGATCACATTCTCATTTCTCCTAAATTCTTATGAGGCCTTGAACATCACAAGAATTCCCTATGATTGACATCAATCCTTCTTCCAATGCTATCTCTATGTTTGCAATTTCTTCCTTTGAATAGGACTATGTTTAATATAACTTTCCAATCAAAAGGGAAACTATTTTATCTTTTGAATTGTTTCATTTCAACATCAATATTGGGTTTCAATCCACCACTGACATCTTTTCATTATACAACTAAACTCATTCATAAGCTTTTACTAGGCCACTCCCACTTCAAGTGTCAATTATTTTTATTGAAATCCATAGTTCAATAATTTGTCTTATTTGGTCTTACCTAGTCCCATATTATCTATATTAACCTTATTTAACTTCTGGACCATCCTTCATCACCCTTTGTCACTCAATTTGCTCACTAGGACTTTCCAAGGCTAGTAGCCTTATTTTGGTCTTTTCCAATCATTCATGTAATCTTAATATTTTTTAGAAGAAATAACCTCTTTTACAGACTTCCCTTGTCCCCTTTGAGGTACTTGAAAAGTTACATATCTAACTCTCTCCCTTGTTAACACTTTCTTAATAACTTACCTCTCTTTTAGGCCTTGTTTCTTATTTCAGTCCTAGAAGTCCATACCATACCATCCTTACAACTCTATGTCCAAGTTATTCTCTTGATTCATGTTTAATTCAACCTCATGACCAAGTTTCATCATAAATTGATGGCTATAACAAGTTTTACAAGCATAACTCCAATTCTAATGTTTACTAGGCCTGCATAGGGCTAAGACCATATAAAATTCCACAAATTGGTTTGTACTTATCTTATAAGGATAAAATAAGTTTTATTAGGTCTATTTCACCTTATAACAAATTTACCAATAGGTATTATCCTTTGTCTTGTCCATTTGCATGCTTGTAACCCTCAATCCTCAGTTGACTGTGCTTAAATTGATAACTATGCACAACTGGGTTGGTGATTTAATGCAATTCCATTACAATTGCTTAAGTATTTCCATCTTTATCACCTTAGTATACCTTTTATAACTAAAAAATACCATTAAATATCATGCACACACTTTTATATGAGAATTACTCATCCTTCTTAGGTTGATTTTGCTCCACTTAGAAACCTAGAGGCCCATTGGCAACAACTTAGTTATTTTATACTAAATTTAAGCCTCTTTCTTGTATTAAAAATGTTTCAAAATATCATTATCACAAAGAACCACTTTTCTAGATAATATATACCAAAAACAAGCCTAAGTAAGAACTGAAGATGGTTTTCAACTTCCTTTACTAAGTGACTGTGAGTTCAAACTAGAGGCATAGTATTTGAAAGTGATTTTACCTAATTATCTAAGACCACATTCCTATTTCTCTTAAATTATTATGAGGTCTTGAACATCACAAAAATTCCCTATGACTGAGATAAATCATTCTTCCATTCTTATCTCTATGTTTGCAATTTCTTCCTTTGATTAGGACTGTGTACAAGAGACCTTTCTAATCAACAGGGTAACTATTTTATCTTTTGAATTATTTCATTCCAACATCAATATTGGGTTTCAATACACCATTGACATCTTTTTATTAAGCAACTAAAATCATTCATAATATTTTACTAGGCCATTACACTTCAAGTGTCAATTCTTTTTATTGAATTCCATAGTTCAATAATTTGTCTTGTTTGGTCTTACTTAGTCCCATATTATCTTTATTAACCTTGTTTAACTTTTGGACCACCCTTCATCACCTTTTGTCGCTCAATTTGCTCACTAGGACTTTCCAAGGCTAGTAGCCTTATTTTGATATTTTCCCTTCATTCATTAAATCTTGTTATTATTTATAATAAATAGCCACTTTTAGAAACTTCCCTTGTCTCATTTGAGGTATTTTCAAAGTTACATAGCTTAACTCTCTCCTTTGGTAACACTTTCTTAAGAACTTACCTCTATTTTAGGCCTTTTTAGGCCTTGTTTCTTTTTTTAGTCCTAAAATTCCATACCATACCATACTTACAACTCTATGTTCATGTTATTCTCTTGATTCATGTTGAATTCAACCTAGTGACCAAGTTTCATCACAAACTAATGACTAGAACACTTTTCATAAGAATAACCCTAATTCTAGGGTTTACTAGGCCTGCACAGGGCTGAGACCATATAAAATTCAATAAATTGGTTTGTACTTATCTTCAAAGGATAAAATAAATTTTATTAGGTATATTTAACCTTATAATAACTTTACCAATAGGTACTATCCTTTATCTTTTCCATTTTCATGCTTGTAACCCTCAATCCTCAGTTGATTATGCTTAAATTGATAACTATGCACAATAGGGTTGGTGCTTTAATGCAATTACATGACAAATACTTCAGTATTTCCAACTTTATCACCTTCTTATACCTTTTCTAACCAAATAATAAAATTTATTACCATGCACACACTTTTATATGAGAAGTACTCATCCTTCTTAGGTTGATTGTGCTCCACTTAGAAACCTAGAGGCTGGTTGGCAGGAACTTAGGTAGTTTATACTAATTTAAGCCTCTTTCATGTATTAAAAAGGTTTAAAAATATCTTTCTAAAAAAAACCACTTTTCTAGATCATATATATGAACAATAGGCTTAATTAAGAACTAAAGATAGTTTTCAACTTCCTTTACTAAGTGACTGTGAGTTTAAAACAATGGCATACTAGTTACAAGTGATTTTACCTAATTATCTAAGAGCACATTCCCATTTCTGCTGAGTTCTTATGAGGCCTTGAACATCACAAGAATTCCCTATGACTAAGATCAATCCTTCTTCAAATGTTATCTCTACATTTGAAATTTCTTCCTTTGATTAGGATTGTGTATAAGAGACCTTTCTAAGCAACATGGTAACTATCTTATATTTTGAATTGTTTCATTCCAACATCAAGATTGGATTTCAATCCACCACTGACATCTTTTCATTAAGAAACTAAACTCATTCATAAAATTTTAATAGGCCATTCCCACTTCAAGTGTCAATTCTTATTATTTAATTCCATAGTTCAATAATTTGTCTTATTTGGTCTTACCTAGTTCCATATTATCTATATTAACCTTCTTTAACTTCTGTACCACCTTTTGTCACTTAATTTGCTCACTAGGACTTTCCAAGGCTATTAGTCTCATTTTGGTCTTTTCCCTTTGTTCATGTAATCTTGGTATTATTTATAAGAAATAAGCACTTTTACATACTTCCCTTTTCCCCTTTGAGGTAATTTCAAAGTTACAAGACTTAAAGCTGTCCCTTTGTAACACTTTCTTAAGAACTTACCTTTCTTTTAGGCCTTTGTAATCTGTGTTTCTTGTTTCAGTCCTAGAAGTCCATACCATACAATCCGTATAAATCTAAATCCATTTTATTCTCTTAAGTCATATTTAATCAATCTAATGACCAAGTTTCATCACAAACTGATGGTTAGAACACTTTTTACAAACATAACCATAATTCTAGGGTTTACTAGGCCTACACAGGGCTGGGACCATACAAAACTCCATAAATTGGTTTGTACTTATCTTCAAAGGAGAAAACAAGTTTTATTAGGTCTGTTTCACCTTATAACAACTTTATCAATAGGTATTAGTCTTTATCTTATCCATTTTCAAGCTTGTAACCCTCAATCGTTAGTTAACTCTTCACAGTATGGTTGGTGCTTTAATGCAATTCCATGACAACTACTTAAGTTTTCTAAATTTATCACCATATTATACCTTTTATAACCAATAAATACCAATTAATACCATTCATACACTTTTATGTGATAATTACTCATCCTTCTTAAGTTTATTGTGCTCCACTTAGAAACCTAGAGGCCTGTTCACAACAACTAAGGTATTTCATACTAAATTTAAGCATCTTTCATGTTTTAAAAAGGTTTAAAAATATATTTTTCATAAATAACCACTTTTATATATCATATATACCAACTACAAGATTAATTAATAACTAAGGATAGTTTTCAATTTCCTTTACTAAGTGACCGTGACTTCAAAATATAGGCATACTAGTTGCAAGTGATTTTACCTAATTATTTGAGAGCACATTCTCATTTCTCTTGAATTATTATGAGGACTTAAACATCACAAGAATTCCTTATGAGTAATATCAATCCTTCTTCCAATGCTATCACTACATTTTCAATGTCTTCCTTTGAATAGGACTATGTACAAGAGACCTTTCTAAGCAACAGGGTAACTATCTTATCTTTTGAATTGTTTCATTCCAACATCAAGATTGGGTTTCAATCCACCATTGACATCTTTTCATTAATAAACTAAACTCATTCATAAGCTTTTACTAGACCATTCCCACTTCAAGTGTCAATTTTTTAAATTGAATTCCATAGTTCAATAGTTTGTATTTTTTGGTCTTACCTAGTCGCATATTATCTATATTAACCTTATTTAACTTTTGGACCACCCTTCATCACCGTTTGTCACTCAATTTTATCACTAGGACTTTCTAAATCTAGTAGCCTTTTTTTGGTATTTTCCCTTTATTCATGGAATCTTGGCATTATTTAGAAGAAATAACCACTTTTACAGACTTCCCTTGTATGCTTTGAAGTCCTTGTAAAGTTACATAGCTTAAGTATCTCCCTTGGTAACACTTTCTTAAGAACTTACCTCTCTTTTAAGCCTTATTTCTTGACTCAATATGATAAGTTCATACCATATCATACTTAAAAATATAAGTCCATGTTATTCTCTTGAGTCATGTTGAATTTAACCTAATGACTTAGTTTGATCATAAACTGATGGTTAAAACACTTTTTACAAGCATAACCCCAATTCTAGGGTTTACTAGGCTTGTACAGGGCTGAGACCATATAAAATTCCATAGATTGGTTTTTACTTATCTTCAAAATAGAAAATAATTTGTATTAGGTATGTTTAACCTTATAACAACTTTACCAATAGGTATTAGTCTTTATCTTGTCCATTTTCATGCTTGTAACCCTCAATCCTCAGTTGTCTTTGCTTAAATTGATAACTATGCACAATAGGGTTGGTGCTTTAATGCAATTCCATGACAACTACTTAAGTATTTAAAATTTTATCACCTTATTATACCTTTTATAACCAAATAATACCATTTAATACCATGCAAACACTTTTATATGAGAAGTACTCATACTTCTTAGGTTGATTGTGCTCCACTTAGATATCTAGAGGCCTGTTGATAGAAACATAGTTATTTTATACTAAATTTAAGCCTCTTTCATGTATTAAAAAGGTTTCAAAATCTCTTTCTCACAAAGAACCACTTTTCTAGATCATATATAACAATAAGAGCTTAAGTAATAATTAAAGATAGTTTTCAACTTCCTTTACTAAATGACTATGAGTTCAAAATATAGGCATACTAGTTGGAAGTGATTTCACCTAATTATCTCATATCAAATTCTCATTTCTCCTAAATTATTATGAGGCCTTCAACATCACAAGAATTCCTTATGACTGATATCAATCCTTCTTCCAATACTATCTCTATATTTGCAATTTCTTCCTTTAAATAACACTGTGTACAAGAGACCTTTCTAAGCAACATGGTAATTATCTTATCTATTTTATTGTTTAATTCCAATATCAAGATTGGGTTTCATTCCACCACTGACATCTTTTCATTAAGAAACTAAATTTTGAGTTGTGGAGCTAAAAGCTTTACCAGATGAGCAAATGCAGAGGTTGTTGGAGTTACACAGTCGCTGACATCAGTCAGAAGTTGACCAGAAGCTGCCGACGTCGGTTATGGATCAGCCAACATTGGTCATAAGTAGGCAGATAGGGACCGACGTCGGTCACCTTGAATTTTAGAGGTCTATTTTTGAGGAAGAACAGAGTGTTTGCATGAAAAGTTTAACTGTTAGTATTGAGTCTGCATTTCTATTTTTGGCAAGATTGATTTGAACCTTTGATTAAAAGGTGTATCTAATGGTGGAGAATGTATAGCTCATGAATCCTAGTATTATATAATATGGTTAGATATTCATAGTTTGTAGACATGAGAAAAAGTGTAGACAATTCAAGGATTGAATTGGTTGTAATTGAGAGAGAGAACTCTTGAGGGAAAGAGATCTGTACAGCTGAGAGGTGTGGAAGAAAGTGTGATTTCTTCAATTGTATTTCCTTCTGGAAGAGTTTAATACAAGTTTTCATTATTTTTTGTATCTCATATTCTTTGTTGTTTCTGATTTCTAGTTACTTATTAATTTTGGTTTAATTCTATGTTTAGTTGCTTACACAAAAGTAATCAATTGTGATGTAAGATCCTAACAAGTGGTATCAAAGCTTGGTTCACTAACAACTAGTATAGAGTGGGTTAGTGTTTGTTGATTACAGGTTCAATCGTAGGGGTTTTTGATTGAGTGGGAGTAAAGCAATGGCAGAAGAAAGTAAGCTAAGAATGGAGAAATTTAATGGCAAGAATTATCAATTATGGAGGATGCAGATAGAAGATTATCTGTATCAAAAAGATCTATACTTACCATTGGGTGGGGTTTCAAGCAAGCCCACAGATATGCAATATGAAGAATGGAATGTTCTTGATAGAAAGACTCTTGGATCTATAAGGTTGAGCCTGGCATCTTCTATGATTTCTAACTTATCACAAGCAAAGACAACAATAGAGTTAATGGATACTTTGGAAAATTTATATGAAAAGCCCTCAGCATCAAATAAGGTATGTCTTATGAAGCAAATTATTTAATTTGCGAATTCAGGAAGGTGGATTGGTATCTAGTCATCTTAATGATTTCCATGCAATAGTAAATCAGTTAAATTCAGTCAAAATAGTTTTTGATGATGAAATTAAGGCTCTCTTAATCTTATGCTCTTTACCTAAAAGTTGGCATAGTTTGGTAATGGTAGTTAGTAATACTACATCTGCTTCAAATATCTTGAAAGTTGATGATGTTGTTAGTGTAATCTTGAATGAAAAAACTTGTAGGAAAAGCACAGAAGAATCATTAGGTAATGCTTTAAGTGTTGAAAGTAGGGGAAGGAAAAAAGAGAAGGGCAAGCAAGGGATATCAAGGTCAAAGTCAAAGATGAGAAGTAGATCCAAATCCAGAAATGGAAGAAATATAATCTGCTAGAATTGTGGAAAGAAAGGGCATGTAAAGAAAGATTGCTGGTTGAAAGTTAAAGAATAAAATCAGCATGAAGGTAAAGAAGAAGCAAAAGTTGCAGGTATTGTTGCACAAGATGCTTTTACACTTTCTTTATGGTGCCTCTTTCCATGCAACCCCAAATAGATAATTTTTCAATGATTATGTCCAAGGAGATTTTGGAAAAGTTTATTTAGGGGATGATGAGCCTTGTAAAATTGTTGGCAAAGAAAAAGTGCAGCTAAAATTGCAGAATGGCAATACATGGGTGTTGAAGGATGTCATGCATGTACCCATCCTGAAGAGGAATCTGATTTCTACATGAAAGTTGGGGGATGAGGGTTGCACAGTAACTCTCACAGCTGAATCTTGGAAAGTTTCTAAGGGTACACTTGTATTAGCCAGAGGTAAGAGAGTAGGTACTCTCTATCTATGTAATTGTATTACTGATTATTCTCCTTCTGTTTTATCTACTTCAGATGTAGATGCAAAGTTGTGGCACTATAGGCTTGGCCACATGAGTGAGAAGGGAATGAATGTTCTTAAGTCAAAAGGTAAGCTTTCAGATTTGAAAAGCATAGATCTAGATTTATATAAGCATTGTATTTTTAGAAAATAGAAGAAAGTGAGGTTTCTCAAAACTGGGTCAATAAAGAAGAAGCACAAGTTGGAGCTTGTTCACACATATGTGTGGGGACCAGCTCAGGTAGCTTCTATTGGAGGATCACAGTATTATGTTTCTTTCATTGATGATGCTACAAGAAAGGTATGGATTTATTGCATAAAGAAGAAATCTGATATTTTTGACACATTTAAGAAATGGAAAGCTTTGGTTGAGAATGAAACATGTTTGAGATTGAAGTGCCTAAGATCTGACAATGGTGGTGAGTACTACAGTAATAAATTCAATAGTTACTATTCTATGAGTGGAATACGTAGGGAAAGGATGGTTCCAAGGACACCTTAGCAAAATGGAGTTGTTGAAAGGATGAATAGAACAATAATGGAGCATGCACAGAGTATGAGGTTGCATGTTGGTTTGCCCTTACAATTTTGGGTAGAAGCTGTGGATACTGCGGTTTACCTGATTAACAGAGGACCTTCTACTGCACTGTATGGTGGAATTCTAGAAGAGGCTTAGATAGGTAAAAAGGTAGATCTTTCATTTCTTAGAGTTTTTGGTTCTGAAGCTTTTGTGCACATTGATAAAGAAAATAAAAAGAAGCTGGATGCTAAATCTATGTGGTACACTTTTATTGGTTATGGCTCTAGAGATTTCAGATTCCAGTTGTGGAATTTAGGAACTAAAAAAATTATTAGAAGCTGTGATGTTGTTTTCAATGAGAAGGTGATGTACAGTGATCAGCTTAAGAAGCTAAATAATTCTGAGCAGGGCAATGTTGATTTGGACAAGGTGATGATCCAAAATGAGCTCATAGGGAAAAATAATCACATATAGGAAAACACAAACATTGACATTAGTCAGGCGGGAATCGATGTCAGTCAGTCAGGAACTAACGTCGATCAGAAGTCACTAACTTCAGTCAGACAGGAATTGACGTCAATCATGTGGAACTGATGTCGATCAGGTACATACTGAGAGATGACCGAGATCAGTAACTGACAGAGAATTTGGGTGGACAGCAAGCTATGGATGAGTCTCAAACACCCATGAGGAGGTCAGAAAGGGTAATTAAACCTCTGATTCATTATTCCCCTTTGTTATACTACTTATTGCTCACTGATAGTGGAGAACCAAAAATTTTGATGAGGCAATGCAGGTAGAATCTCAAAAAAGTGGGAGCTTGGCATGAATGAGGAAATTGATTCCTTGAAAGAGAACCAAACATGGGATTTGGTTGAGTTGCCAGTCGAAAAGAAAGCACTAAAAAACAAATGGGTTTACAGGTTAAAGGAAGGTGAGAATGGACAAATGAGACATAAGGCTAGGTTGGTAGTAAAGGGATTTGCACAAAAACTAGGTATGCATTTTGGTGAATTTTTTTCTCCTGTAGTAAAGATGACTTCTATTCGGACTGTATTGTCTTTAGTTGCTATTGAGGATTTGCATCTTGAGTAGCTTGATGTTAAGACAACATTTCTTCATGGAGATTTGGATGAAGAAATATATATGGATCAGCGGGAAGGTTTTGAGGTCAAAGGTAAGGAGAAACTTGTGTGCAGGTTCAAGAAAAGCTTATATGGTCTTAAGCAGGCTCCAAGACCATGGTATTTGAGGTTTGATAGGTTTATGACAGAGCATGGCTTTAGTAGATGTCAATTTTACCATTGTGTTTATTTTAAGAGATTGGATAATGGTAGTTATATTATCCTGTTACTATATGTAGATGATATGCTTGTTGCAGGTTCACACATGCAGGATATTACTAAGCTTAAGGTAAAATTAGCTCACACATTTGCCATGAAAGATTTAGGAGCAGCAAAGAAAATCCTTGGCATGAGTATTAAGAGAGACAAGAAAAATCACAGTTTGATTTTTTCTCAAGAGGATTGTGTGAACAAGGTGTTGGAGAGGTTCAATATGCAAGATGCAAAACTGGTAAGCACACCTATGGTTGGACACTTCAAGTTGAGTAAAGAACAGTGTCCTAAATCACATGATGAGGTTGAGTACATGAGTAGAGTTCCATATGCTTGAGTAGTTGGGAGCTTGATGTATGCAATGGTATGTACTAGACCTGATATTGCCCAAGTAGTGGGAGTTGTCAGCAAGTTTATGGCCAATCTAGGGAAGGAACACTGGAAAGCAGTTCAGTGGATTCTCAGATATCTAAGATGGACTAGCAGTAGGCATTTATGCTATGGAGGGTCAAACACTTATATACATGGGTATGTAGATTCGGATATGGCAGGTGACTTGGATGGCAGGAGAAGCACCATAGGATATGTGTTCACTGTTGGTGGAATGGTGGTTAGTTAGATTTCAAAGTTGTAGAAGGTTGTTGCCTTGTCTACTACAGAGGCAGAATACATTGCAGTCATAGAGGCTAGCAAGGAAATGATTTGGATGACTCGGTTTATGGAAGAGTTGGGAAAGGAGCAAGAGAGTTGCAGATTATACAGTGACAGTCAAAGTGCAATTCATTTGGCAAAGAATTCAGCCTTTCATTCAATAACCAAACATATATAGCTTAGGTACCACTTCATTAGATAGGTATTGGAGGATGGTGAGTTGAAGCTGGAAAAGATCCATATAGATAAGAACCCTGTTGATATGTTAACAAAACCAATAACAAAGGAAAAGTTAAATCTTCTTTCAAATTTTGTTGGTCTTCAAGATTGAGCTTGAAGATGGAGAAACAAGCTAGAGGATGTTGTTGTATAGGTACAAGTGCAGTTGTTTATCTCCAAGTGGGAGATTGTTGAGTTGTGGAGCTAAAAGCTTTATCAGATGAGCAAATGCAGAGGTTGCTAGAGTTACACAGTCACCGACACCAGTCAGAAGTCGACCAAAAACTATCGACGTCAGTTATGGATTAGCCGACATCGGTCATATGCAGGTAGATAGGGACCGACATTGGTCACCTGTGCATTCCAAAAGTCTATTTTTGAGGAAGAACAGAGTGTTTGCATGAAAATTTTAACTGTTAGTATTCAGTCTGCATTTCTATTTTTGCCAGGACTGATTTGAACCTTTGATTAAGAGGTGTATCTAATGGTGGAGAATGTATAGCTCATGAATCCTATTATTATATAATAGGGTTAGATCTTCATAGCTTGTAGACATGAGAAAAAGTGTAGACAATTCAAGGATTGAATTGGTTGTAATTGAGAGAGAGAACTCTTGAGGGAAAGAGATCTGTACATCTGAGAGGTGTGGAAGAAAGTGTGATTTCTTCAATTGTATTTCCTTCTGGAAGAGTTTAATACAAGTTTTCATTGTTTCTTGTATCTCATATTCTTTGTTGTTTCTGATTTTTAGTTACTTATTAATTCTGGTTTAATTTCGTGTTTAGTTGCTTACACAAAAGTAATCAATTGTGCTATAAGATCCTAACACTAAACTCACTCATAATCATTTACTAGGCCATTCACACTTCAAGTGTCAATTCTTGTTATTGAATTCCATAGTTCAATAATTCATCTTGCTTGGTATTACCTAGTTCCATATTATATGTATTAACCTTGTTTAACTTCTAGACCACCCTTCATCACCATTTGTCACTCAATTTGCTCACTAGGATTTTCTAAGGCTAGTAGCCTTATTTTTTTATTTTCCATTCATTCATGTAATCTTGGTATTATTTAGAATAAATAACCACTTTTAAAAACTTACCTTGTCCCTTTTGAGGTACTTTCAAAGTTACATAGCTTAACTCTCTGCCTTGGTAATACTTTCTTAAGAACTTACCTCTTTTTAAGTCCTTTTTAGGTCTTGTTTCTTGTTTCAGTCCTAGAAGTCCATACCATATAATCCATACAACTCTAAATCCATTTTATTCTCTTGATTCATGTTGATTTCAACATAATAACCAAGTTTCATCACAAACCGACTATTATAACACTTACAAGGCTGAATTCACTAACATGGTTTTGGGACCTTTTCAAGGTCTAGCTTTAACTCAGTCCATACAAGATAATGTATAGGCAATTAAGGACATTCAAGTATATGAATTGGAGAAGACTATCTATGTCTAAAATTAGGGTGGTTTGATATGAGATGGATATTCCTCTAAATTTAGGTACATGGTAATTTTTCTCAAAGCCAATCTAAGGCATTAAAACTCAGTTGGACATGTTTGAAACCAATCACCACCTATAGCTAAATAGGGGTCTCTTGGGAACCTAGGATCAAGTCTCCAAATAAAAGCATAATATTGGACTTGTTTTGGCATTAAAGTTTTTGAAGATAGGTTGAGGGAACTTCATATAATGGTAACATAACCTAAAATTGGTTTGAAACTTGATATAATCAGCCCCCATATCATCCTACAACTAGCTAATAATAAGCTATAGTTAATAAGGTGATGATGAAAAATTGGAGAGACCTTTCATGACATGAACAAGAAGAGTGTATACATGGTTAGATGAGGTAGGATGTAAATGATCAAAGTATTCAATAGGTTTTAGAGATCAAAATAACACCTACATCTCACCACATCATCCTATAGCCATCAAGGTTATAGTTAAAGCATAGTCATGTATTCAAAGTTGGAAAGTAGTATATGAGGTAGAGCTCCAAATAATCTACACATTCAAGAATATAGCAAGGAAGGATGAATAAGGTATCAAAATAAGGGTTGTTAGAATTTTCTATTTTGTAAGTTGAAGTTCATGAAGTATGATGGTGAGGGTTGTGTTCAAGAGAGTGGTTCATGTTGATAACATGTTGAAATGACTAATAAACCATAGAATGAGGCTAAGAAACACTAATACAGACCTAAAAAGGGAAGAGTGAGATATTTATATGTGGAGAAGATAATAATTATTTTTATTATTCAAAAAAATTCTCACATTTCTTCCTATACCCTGGTTTGACACAGGTAGTCTATGAGAAACAAGTGTGTTGGGAGAGAACATAGTGGTCTTAAGACAAGATTGATGCTCAAAAGGTGATTAAAGAGATTAAATGATGTGAAATAGTTATTAAAATTATATGGGATATATTAATGAATTATTAAATAAAAAATCATCATGATATGTCACAAACCAAAGCAAGGAGAAAGAAAACTAAGTTGTGAATTTTGACCAAGCAGACAAGTGTTACTAGTTTTTACCAAAATGGGCCTACAGGGAAAAATATGCAAGATCCAATAATGAAATTTGGTGGAGAGGATAATTATGACATATTTTACCTATTAAAAATAATTTAATTTTTTTTATAATAGTAAATATTCATTTTTAGTATAGTCAACCATATGTCAAATCACAGTCAAAATTGGAGCATGCCTTGGAAGAATTAGCCATTTTGGGCCATCTACATGTTGATTCAAAGAATGTTTTTTGGTAAGTATGGTATAAATTAACTAAAAAATAATATAATTCCATAATAAATTTCATATTAAGAGTGAAAATACCCACTATTCTTACACAGTCCATAGGCACTCAAGAAGGTAGCCATTAGAGGCCAAATGAAGTTTTCTCTATTTTGGATATAAATAAGTAATTTAGGACTTAAATAGGTATTAAAATGGTATAATATGATGTTTTAAACCTATATTTTCCTATTTTAGTGATAAAATTCATGGTTTTCATGTAAATTTTTGAAGAAATACAAGTTTTGACACGAAGGAAACATGCAAGCAGCTCAAGGTAACTTTTGGTAAAAAGAGTCTACATGAAAAATTACACATAAGAATGAATTTAAACTTGGTATAATTGGTAATAATGACCTATTATATCCATAAATAATATAATAATTGTTATTTTATTATTTAATGTTCCTATTATTTATACACAGTCCTCCCTATGTCTCATAATGGTCACTATTCATGCACACACACTTTTTAGAGTTTTATGCTGTGTTTGAGGTTTCCAATATTAGGGGATTGATTGAGAAGTAATATTTAGAATAATTATATGTTTTTATATCATTTAATTATCACATAAAACTAATGTTTTATTTAATTCTTCCTCATCATCCTAACACCTTCTTTCTTTAACTGGTTCTTTGCCTTTCACTAGGAAATATTTGACAACTAGTTTTTTAGGTCTCAAGGACTAGAATTAGATTTTAGGATCCCAATATGAAAATAAATGATTTTATATTCTTAAATATAATGTCATACCTATATTCACCTCTTTAAACTATTCACTCATCCTTCAATGCTTGTTACCACACATTTCCTCTTCAAGGCTATACTAGGCTAGTAGCCCAATTTTGGTATTTTAACTTATTTAAAACAATATAGAATATATTAATTAAATTATAATACAATATTAATGTTTATTTTATCCCATGTGAACTATTTTAAAAGTCTTATATTTCCATTCTTTTGTCATCTACCATTCTCTTTGGAAACCCCACTCTTTTGAGGCCTAATTAGGCCTATTCCACAATCAATCCTTTGAAATCCATAGCATATGTACATTTTAAATAAAAAACCTCATTATTAATCTTAAAAATGATTATTAGGACAAATATTTAAATTTTTAATTTTTTCCAATGGTGGAAACTCAATAAAAAGGCCAAACCCTAATCTATGGTTTGTATGATTGTTACAGGCCTGACAACCTATAAAACCATATATATCAAGTTATAAGTCACTTATAAGTCTTATATAAACTGTTATATATATATTTTTACTTATCAAAACTGATCAAATGGGTTAGTGTCTATATTAATCCATCCTTAGTGCTAATAAGCCCAATATACATAATTCTGAGCACTAATATGGACTGTGGGGAATATCATATCTCAGTTTGGTGTCTGTTAGGATTTAGATCACCATAATAAGTATTTAAGACCCTTGTTAAGTCTTAATAAGAATTAACAAACTCTTAAAATTTTAAAAAAATTTCCCTTTTCCTTATAATAAGTCTTCTTATAGGACTGTATCAATACTCAGGACTATGTATTAGCAATAGGGTTCAAGATTTCATGAGGGATATAGCTTGTTATCTGATGAATTACTCACATTTACTTATGTTAATATATTTTAAATAAACCTATTCTCATTCCTTAAAATTTCATTCTATCCCTTTGACATTTGAATAAATATTTAAGAGTCTATGAATAATAGGATCCTCTTCCTTTATCATATGAGATTTTCAATGACCATAAGGATCTCCAATGATCTCAATCCTTAATTGTAACTTTTAAAACCATATACATTCAATAAATCATGAAACATAAAAATTTTAATTATAAAGGTATTACTTTCAGTCATAAGGTATTAATGAATATACAAAAATAGAGGACTGTGCAGAGTCAATTTCAAAAGCCATGGGTCTCATGACGAGTTCCACGATAAGATCTTGAGATCTCTTATATTCATGATGATAAGACATTATATTAAAGAATATTCCTTAAAAAAACATTTAAAATTTATTTTAAATCCAATAAACAAGTTTTGATTGTAATATTTGATTCCATAGACCATATCAAGGTCATTACAAGTCAATATCATGCTCTCAAGTTCAAACACATAGTCACCCTTGCTTGCATTGAATTGTCACCATGGTCAATTGAGGTTTAAGGTCTTAGAAAATTAATTAGATGCCATAAATATTATTTTAGAATTTGATAAGTTACCTCTAAAACAACATGAATATTTAGGTCCTTCAATGTCATATGTTGGATTGTGTTGAGTTATCAAAATGTACCTTCAAGCCTGCAACCCTAAGTGTAACCTACATGAACCTTAAAGGAGGATATTTAGGTTAAGAAAAATCCTTGGTATATTTAAATTATCTTCATGATAGAGATTTCTTTTGAAGATATTGGGGAAGCCCAAGATAGACTATAAGCCCATGTTCCATGCATAGAACCTATATCCACAACTCATTGCCTACACATTAAAGATGTATACCTATAAGTGGCACTAAAAAGGTATATAAATGATTGAGATCAGGAGAATTGACATGTTTTGGCACATTTTTGAGGTTTATGGAGGTTGGATGATAGCATGATAATCCACAATTAGGTCATGGAGTGACGAGTAAACTTGGGAGTTGTATGCACTTATTGAAAGAAGAATTCAGGGACAATGTAATTTAATATATCCAAATAGTGGCTTATCACTCATCTCAATTTTTTTTAATATGAAACTCTTTGAGGTGTTAAAGTCTAAGGTTCCCTTCATGTAATCTAGGTGTTAGGGCAAGGTTTTGGCTAGACAAAAGGCTATTAGTCTAAAGGGTATGATGTTATATGATTCTCATTTCATGCACTCTTGCAATGTTACATGTTAGTGTTTACTATAGTTTTTTAAGTCCCATTAACTTTTTAATCAACTTGAAATGCAATGAATTCCTCAAGGAAACTAAAGGACTCCCTTTAAAGATAATTGACACCATGGTTTCTTAAGGGACAATCAAAATGTTGACTTTCATCTACAAGTTACCTTGATCATAAGAATATTCACCTACATTTTGGATATAGGGTGACATTATAAGTTTAATATAACATAAATTTAATTAGTGAGTGTCAAAAAACATGATGTGGGTAAGTTAAAACATTCAATGAGCCAAATACCAAGGGAGCTCAATTTATGACAACATGGAATGTTAACCTAAAGGTGTATCATGGTAACTTTGAGTCACTTATAGGTTGGATGTAGGTTGAAAATATAAGGGTATATTATATATTTTTCTCACTACAAGCTTTGAATAATCATTCATAAGCCTAGATAAGGTTTCAAACCAAAGACTTTAAAGGTTTTTGAAGGCCTTATGTTGTTTGTTTATTCAATCAATCCTTAAGGACAAGATTTGAGGATGAAGAATATACAAGTATTTCATCAAGGTATTAATATGTTTTGGAAATAAATTAGGAAAAAGACAATTCGTATTGAACTCTGGTCACATCTAGGAAGTAAGTTGAATTGAGACTCTTAAACTGTCATATACAGGTGGAACCCTATTTACATAATTTGTGAGTAAAGAGAATTTTAATTGAGTAGTGAAATGTGGATAGAGATTATTGAGAGTTAATATCATATTTTACAAAGTATATTGACCCTATGGAAGATCCCAGGTATGGTTTAGACAACATTGGAGTGGAATAGAACATTGGAAACCTTAGACAAACATTAAAAAGAGTATATAGTCCACCGTGCTTGAGTGATTTTAAGCATTTATTAAATTTAAAAAAGGTTGAAATATAGTTTGGAAGTGAGAATAATTGGATATAAACCCAAAAAAGGTATTTTTGTCCTTTGAATCAATGTGTATCCCAAGTTATAGAATTTAAAGTGCCCACGGGTCTATGTAGGACCTAGAAACCCTAGAACTAGGGTTTAGTGGATAAAAATATTTATAACCATTATATTTTCATGAAAATTTATAGTTATGTTTGGGTTTGTGTGTAATAATAAAATAACATATATTTAGATTTGTATGGATGGTCTGGTATAGAATTCTAGGATTGAGATAATAAAAAGGCCTAATTAGGCTTTAAAAGAGTGGGGTTTTCAAAAGGAAGTGATAGGTAAATGAAAAATAAAGGCATGTAACTTTCCAAGTATCTCAAAGGGCGAAAGGGGAGTATGAAAAAGTGATTATTTTTTTGAAAAAGAGTACTCAATTTGATTGAACAAAGCGTAAAGGCCAAAAAAGGGTTACTAGCCTATACAAACCTTATAGAAACATTGTGCCAAAAGGTGATGAATGAAAGGTTGAGCTTGATTGAATTAATAAAGGGAGTTGAACCAGATATGTGAAGAAAATTTAAGTCTATACTAGATAAAATATTTATTCTTTGACACCTAGATGAATATTTAACCTTAAGAACTAAGAAAGTACCTAGTATAAGTCAAAGCAAGAATTAAAGAAGAGGAATGAATAGTATAATACAATGAAATTAATGTGAATGTAATCTAGGAGGATTTAGGAAAGGAAGAGTTGTGTTGAATAAAAAAAGTAACAAAGACTTATAACACAAAGGTTGTTAAACCCAAGGACAAAGGGAAAAGATTAAACAAGACATGAAGATTTGGGTGTCAAATCATTGAGGGCATGAGATTAGTTTAGATAGAGAACTAGAGGATGATCAATGAAGACTTATCTCAATATATTTGCATCATTTTAATTCATGGATAATCATCATAAAATAATCCATCATGCAAAGTTACATAATCATAAGAAGGTTTTGTAAGACTATTACTCTTATACTAGTACACTTGAACCTCCCAAAGTGATTGCCATAAAAATAGATACTCTCCATAATTGTTATGTCTAAAAAAAATGAATAAATACTTGAAAAAATATCAGCAATACAAAACTTACCTATCAACCTTGACTGTGTTTGAGCAAAATCACTACTAGTTAGATTGTGTGGGCTTGTTATGAAGACCTTACATTGAATATTATTGATTTATTGAATTTTGAGTATCCATATGAGTTATTTTCATCAAATTAAGGTTTATTAATACTTTCACTCTCCTTTATACTTAAAAATTTTCCTCTGCCCTATTCTCTTTTCTTCAGTCTTTTGATAGTTCAAAGTGCCTATTTGGTGGATATAACAAGATAGAAATATACCTAATGTCCTCCAACACAAAAAATCTCAAAATAAGTCTTAAATTGTGTATTTTTCATAAGAATTAGGCTCTTAGGCCTATGACTATAAAAGAGCCTTGTTTAAGGTTTTAGGGAGAAAGGAAACACTATAACTTCATTTCTATCCATCCAAAAAGATTAAAACTTTGAACTTGAAATGACTAACATAACCAACCCTGTGTTAGGGTTTCAAACTTAGAAAGTTAATTATAGAAGAATCCAATAGGTAAATAAGCTAAATTTTTGTCATTATAAGGGAATAAATATCCTTTAAATTTTTTTTGAGTTTTAGGAAATTTCTCATACCCATACGTATGGTTTAGAGGGTTTGTATATATAGTAGGGGTCCAAGAGACCTAATGAACCTTAACAGAGATCTAAAATGACCTAGAAAGGTTATGTACAACTATATTTCAGGCTTAAAACTTTTTGAAATGATGGAAAAGGATAGAGGGTAAGTGCAATGATGGTTAGTTCTCAATGTGGATTTGTACTTGACCATACAACTAAGAAAGGTGTAAAAAAGGTTACTAAGGATCCTAGATAATAGAGGGAAAAGGTTTAAAGTAAAAGAGGTAGATTGAGAGCTTCTTAGATTTTGTTAAGAAATAAAATAAGGACTATAAGTGGCACCTAAAATATCTCAAGTATCCTAAATCATACAAGGAGACTTTAAAAAATTGGAGGTGTAAATGAACCTATTAACCAAGAATCACCAATAATAAAGGAAGGATGGATTATTTTTGAGGTAAGGTATTGAGATTATTTGAGTTATTATTAGGTAAAGACTGAGTTGTGCTCAAATAGTATTTAAGTGGATGTGTAAAAAGGTAGAATGTCCTGAGGTGATAAAGGATAAAATAGGAAAAACTAGAAACATAGAAATCTTGAATGACATCAAGGAGGATTCATGCATGATGGATCCATGTATGGATATAGGCAAAGGTAAATGAATTTTTTAATTCCAAACATCAAATTATCTATCAATACCAAGGGCTCTATGTGTAAAGTAAAAATATGCTTGATGATACACACATTTATTGCTTGTTCATAAATAGTTTCATAAAAGAACATTTGATTTATATTACATCATTAAGGATTCATTTTTACTAGATCGTTATGAAACTAAAATAATGAATATACCAAATCCACATTTTGTATGGAGAAACAAATCTATAAATATTGAAACTAAATATTGATAAATAAATTTTAGTTAGCATTCCTGTTGAATACAAGAATATTTATGAAATTATAAATCAGTGGCTGCTAGGATAAATATGGCACACAAAACAAATCATCTCAACATAAAACATGTATGAATAGACAACATAAACCTACTTTTAATATTTTATTTGACCTCTTCAAAAAAAGATAATTTTGGCTTAGACATGCATCAAAACACAATATACAAGGTTACAAAAACCTGTTACCTAAAAAAAATTTCATTTTGCCCTTTCTTAAAAATGCTCAATCTAAACATTTCAATTGTTTTATTGCTCATTTTCATGTTCTATAAAATTATATTTTTGAAAATATTTGAGTGTGTTATGTGATGATGACAAGTTATTTTAAATTCCTTTAAACCAAAATGATTTCTAGGACCTATCAATGTATATAGATAATGTAAATCTAAGCCTCACTACAAAGTATGTCCTCATTTACTCAACATCAAAACAATATTTTGATAAGAAACTTAAAAATATATCCATACATCATTTATTAGATAATCAAGTGACCAAATTCTAGTTGTAAACACCTTGGGCAAGGTACAATCCAATAAATCTTATAAAAAAATTAAACACTTGACTTGTTGTTGACCTATAGCATGGTATGTTTATGGAAACATTAAACATCTTATGACAAAGATAGATCTGATGTTAATGAAACATAATTTCATAGTTTCATAGTTTTACCATAAAAAAACTAATATAATATATTAACACCAAAAAAAATTTGACATCACAATAACTTAAAGTTCTTAATCAATAGTTTAAAGTTAAAAAGTCTAAGAAAAACCAATATAATATATTAATAGAGGAAGTATGGTTACATTGGATTCTCTAAGCATTATATTTTTAATCTTAGAATTCTAGCTATATGCATATATAAATTGAAATGATGATCACTAATTGCTGAAAAATAGAGGCTCAAATAGTACATCCTCATTTATTATAATTATTGAATACTCCCATCAACATAGAGTGTATGAATAATATGATTCTTCAAGTCTACTGATGTAGAGTAATCTTTCATAAAACTATTCCTAAAATTCCTTGATTTCTAATGTTGCGACGTGAACACAAACCTTGCAAAGCATGATACTTTCCCATCACTTTCCAACCTAAACATTTATAAACAAATAATGATATTAGTTATTTTCACATTGGCCATATAACAAATATTTGAATTCATATTCAAAATTAATATATGTAAAAAAAATAATGTAAATTACCCTTTTTTCATTATGTAAAAATATGAAGTCATCAAGTTCTTCCTTTATTTCGAGATGTTGTCTTACGTCATATAATGTCCAATTTTCTTCCATTGATAATGTTTTAAAAGTCACACCATTCATCATAATAGAAAATGATATTTTTGGAGAATGTGCTCCAGCATTGTCATCTTGGTCATTTTGGATCCATTTACATTGACCTAATTGATGAACATTTCTCCACCTTTAAAATTGGAATGACATGTATAAAATTTGCCTTAAAATCCAATACCTAGGTCATTGATAAACAATATTCCTAGAGAAATTATAAAATATGATTATAAACTTGTTAAAAATGAATGTAGAAATTTTTACCTAAAGGAAATTGTATCATGAGACAATCTATATTCTATTTCTTATCCATTTTTAAAGTGTACTCTTTTATCCCAATCAAAGAAAAATAAGGATTCTAGAAATCTATCAGATGGTGATGAAGTAACATATGTTTTGTTGGTTTTTTGAATGGACATCTCATCCTTAAACATATGAAAAAAATTCCCATGGGCATGAATTAAATGATGTGTATACGATTTCCTTCTCTCAACGTCATACCTGCTTGCACCTCTTAAAAATTCTTGTAATGATAAGAATTTAGGGTTGACAAATCTATAGTTGGCCATGTAACTAAATTAATCATTAGCAAAGTGATATCTTCCATTTTTCCATGTGATGTCCCAATTTTTGGAAGGACATATGTATATTTATAGAACCATATCCCTTGTTTCATCAACCATGCAGGGTCCTTTCCATCATACGTGATTTCTCAAATTTTAGAGTGAATGACATAAAAGGTACTTGTAATGCATTCAATTGGCTCCCACTCCTCCCATTTTGAAATGCACAAGCCTATAAGCAAAAAAAATGACGAATCTTTTTTAAAAACATAGATTAAAAAAATTGATAAGATAATAATATATCCAATAAATTCAAAGTGGTGAATTCAAAAAATATATATTATTCCTTACTCAAAGTTAGAACCCATTCTTGGAAAGTCCTCCATTTCTGCAATTGATTCCTTCAACATCTCTTTCTTATCATAGGTATGTGTAATTTTAATATCTGATATTTTTTTACCTCCTTGGCTCATCTTGAAATCTTTGATCATCCCTTTCCAATGGTGTTTGAAATTAGAGGAATGCATTCTTCTCACTTTATTTTCACCATTCTTAGAAGGTCTCATTGTAAAAAATGAACTGATAAATAAAGTCATTGGAATCCAATTCCCATCATAATATTTTATGTTGTAAATGAAAAAAGATTTTGTCTCACTCTTATGTCTTAGAAGTGACATTTATACCTAAAAATTAATTATAAGAATATAATAAAATTTTAGTTCAAATTGACAATGAACACCTACCATCCACTACATAGATATTTGATATAAGCACATAATAAATAACATTTGTTAGGTCTAACTAACCAAGGTGCTCTATAATAAGTAGTTCCAAATATATTATTATGATTTATACTAGCACCTATAAAAGATCCTTAGATAGAATAATAAGGTTTTATTAGCCTTTCTTTGATAAACTCTTGTGATTTATCCATATGCCCAACACAGCCAAAGAGATCAAATATGAACCAATAGTACTCCATTATAGGGACAATGTGAAATTATGTATTCACTAAATGAAATAGGCTTTATAAACATCATCCAAGGTGTAGTAATTCATCAAATTTCTATTGTTTACATTGATTATCCTTTAAACTACTTATTTTCATTTAGGTAGGCATGTGCTCCTTAGAACACTTGAGGATTCACATTGATCCATTTGAAAGGAATACATGATCCATAAGAGAAGAAATGGTTTAATATAAGATGAAGAGAGGAGAAAATAATAGGGCAGAGGGGGATGCTAAAACACTAATAAATATAATTTAGCATACAAAGGAAGGAATAGATAATATAAGCACATAAATTTTCAAAAACATTTTTCATTTACCCTTCGAGTATTTTACCTTCTTAATATATAAAATCCAAAATAGGTCTTCCAAAAAATATTGAAAATATACAAAGTTCTATCCAAATTCATAAACTACTTTGAACTAAACACTCTGAGAGGGGATAAACACAAAATGCTATGAAATCTCACCTTCAAATAGAGTATCCCATCTAAGAAATCATTTACAACTTGAAGAAACAATACAAAGCCCCCATAGAAACTTAAAATGGAATAAAAATATTATTTTTATTACTAAGAACCTTATCTTAAAGACAAAGGGGTAAATTCCTACCTTGGAAACAAAAACCTAAAGTACATAAGACAAAGTACAAAAAAGTGTCACTAACAAAGGTGGTAATCAAACCAATAAAAATATCAATACAAAGATGCATACAAGTATATAAAATTGAAATGGATACATAGATCATATGTGCAAGTTTCATATTTGTAGTAGTATCTATAATAATGCCTTCTACAAAGTTAAAAAAATACATAATTGATTATTGTTCAATGATCTTAACCAATCCCATGTTAACAAAACAAGTAGTGACATTATATATTCACATAATAATTATCCCACATGCAAAAGAGAGTGGAAAAAACAAATCTTAAATGAAATATTCAAATCGTTATGTAAAAACTAACTTGTTTCATATGACATGTACACAAAATGGGACCATGTGTATGTTGGCGAAAATAACTAAGTCCTGATGATTGTCAAATCCACAGCATGATAGCATAATAATAAAATATGAACAATAATAAATAAATAAAAGAAAATAAATTTATAATAGAATACATTCCACATATGCAACAACATTACAAGAGAAAATAGAGGATAAAATTTAGTTCAAGTTTGAGTTTGAATAGAAATCGAAAAAAATACTATTAAATTTGAAACATAAAGAACACAAAAACATTAAATAAAAAAATATTGAAAAATAAAAATAAAAATAAAAATAATTAAAACAAAATTATAAAATATTAACAAAACATATAATAAAAGAAAACTAAATTTAAAACAACAAAATTAAAAATAAAACCAAAATAAATATCGATGAATCATGTATTCCAAAGTATTCCAAATTAAATAAATGTTAAAATTGAAAAAACCAAATTAAGATAATATCATTTTTTGAAAAACCAATTTTTTTTTAATTCGGTTAATGTTATTTCAAATGAATACCAAAAACCAAATTTGAAATAATAATTTTTTAATTTTTCGAATTTGAATCAGTTAACATTGAAAGTAAATATTGGTGAATCTTGGATTCCAAAGTAAATGAAATAAAATGCCAATAAGAGAGAGCAACAATGGAAATAGATTCAGTGCTTTTCCTCTTTGAATTTACTATGTTTGGTTTTGGACTACTGTTGAGATAGTATCAATGTAGTTCTGTTCCCATGCAGCCTCAAATGTTTCTATTAAATTTAAATGGGTATAAGAATTATTTATGGTTGTTTGGACTCTGAAGTGAATATTTCCATAAATATCCTTTATTTTATTGAAAAATGATTAGATCCCCCATTTAGGCTAAGATATAGGCTTTGCAGACCTTATTGTATGAATAGTGTCATTAAGATTTCTAGGTGACCCCTGCACATTATCTATGATATCTTTAGGATCATGAATGGTGATATTATTTGGTGACCTTTGAATAAGATGATAAAAAAACTTGAATAATTATATTATAACCCATATATTAGGATCCACAAAATTATAAGGATATTCTTTTTAATGATCCAGGTTTGAGGTATTTAATTTTCTTCTCTTTGTTAGAATGCATATTTCTTCTTTTGACTCTAATTCACTATGTTGTCCTTCTATAACCACAATATTTATTTTACTAGGTAATCACTAGAACCTATATTAATTATTCTTATTTTTTTAGATATCTAATCTATGAACGGATGTTTAGTGCAACCTAGTGCTGTATTCTATTTAATTGAATAGAGAAAGGGGATTACTTCAAAAGAAACATGGTCATGGGGGAAGATGTCACTATTATAGGGAAATGAGGTATAAATTTCCTCTATATAGTAACTTACTTTTAGACCAATGTATCAATAATGTATTTACTCTCACCTTCTACTTTGTGTACTAATACCGTAGGTAAAGTACTTTGAGTAACCTAACTAATGGGCATTTCTAGCTGTGGATATTACCTAGAAGGGGTGGCTTGTGTGGTAAAAATGGAAGTTGACACCATGTTTTCAAAATGTAACCTCTTTGATGGATTAAGGTATAAAGGATTAGTTCCAATAAATAATTAATAGGTCATTAGTGTCATATTTAGGTTTTTTAAAATAATCATTAACTAATGTGTATGCAAACCCAATAGTCATATTATTAGTGATAGGACCCATAGTAGAAGACATGGTTATGGTAGGCAAAATTGACACTAGCTTCCTAAGACTTATTCACTTGGCATAAATAATGTAAATAATTTAAATGATTTTCCTCACTAATTGTAACAACATTAATAGATGAAATAATTAAATAATGATGAATTGGGTGACTTAAAACCTGAGGGGAGGTAATTGGGGCACCAGTTATTGTCATTGTCACTATAATATCCTGAGGTGGAGAAATTATAGTTATACATGATGATGTCCCCTATGGTAATTTTTATTCTTTACTCTACCTCCCACTTTTAATATCCTTCCTAACTTGACACTAACTCTATGGCACTGAGTTAGCATTTCTTTGGTCAACCTATTTAGATTTTGCTAATTTTTTAGTTCCTCTTTATTGAGTGATTTCCTTAGCCATCCATTCATCATATTTATTTACCTCAGTTGTTATTGGAATCATAATTACTATGGGGGGTGAATCAGTGTCTTCAAAACATTCATTCAATTCCACTTAAGCATGCATGAACCATTCATATAAACATGAACATCTAGTAATGTATATGCAACCATACAAGATCATGAAACACATTACATATGTGGGAAACCCTTAAGAGGAAGAAAACCCACAAATATATAAAAATGGACTACAATCCTATAATAAAATAACCAATTTTATTGAAGCACCAACTTCACATAGAGCAGCAACCCCAACTAGCCAAGCACCCACTTGACTCAGCTTTAGCAAACACCCATTTACAAGGAGGCATCAACCCCCTAGATGACTCAGCACCAAATCAGCCACCTAATTTATTTGATCAACTTCAGAAAAATATGTTGATCAACAAATATATGATGATGACCCTTTACCTCTTCACACTCTTATCTCTCTCAAACTACCTTCTAGGCTTCATCACTTAACTAGGTATATTCAAGATTGATTAGCTTATATGACCTTGATCTTCATACTCAGAACTCCTTTTATATATTCATGGTAGTCCCTCTACTTTACTTTGATGGTATAAAAGACCTGATTCTACTCAAGGATCTTCAATTTCATTTGCTTCCTCTTACTTACACTATCACTTTCTCTAACTAGTCAATTGGGCCTATTAGGCCTTGTTCTTATACAATCCTCTAGCTGCCACACCTATTGGTTGGACATACACACTTTGAAACTTATATTACCCTTAAAATAGGTATTATAACATGTTTTTTACATAAAACAATCATTACAATAGGTGTTATTTAAATTATAATACTACAACCTCTTTTAGGCTATAAGGAGATCTAATTCAATTAGGCCTTCATTTATATACTTTACCATTTAATCTCTTTGGAGAAATTTCAAAATCCACATACCAAAATAACACTTCATGTACGACTAAAAATTACCCATAATAAGCTCCTCTTAGTTCCATGAAACTTTCTAGTTTCAACCACCACTTGAAGCACACCATTGGTATTGTTCATAATTAGGCTTGTGAACCTACAAAAAATCTACCAAAAAAAATTGAAGCATGTACACAATTTAATCACCCAACCATGAAAATAAATCACATAAAAATAACCTAAAACATCTAAAAAAAACTTCACCAAGTGCATTAGACTTCATCACATAGGGTAAAAAGCCTCAAAAATACCTCTGCAACTCACTCACTCAGAACTACCAGTTTTCCTTAAAGACATGTCATGGTGACTCAGACCTTCAACACCTATAAAAAAAATATTAATGATTTATGATGCATGTAAATTATCTTATGATATTATTAGATCATTTTCATATAGAAAGCTAATATGGTCAAATGATAAATATTGGTCTTGTAAACTAATTTCATTACCATATATCTCACTGCCTCATTTGAATGAGATAGGTCAACTTATGAATAAAATTTTCACTATTTTTACTTATGTCCAAAACTTATAACAAAAATTAACATGTATTACAAGTCTTAAACAACATATCCATGTACTTGTTTTCTCACTATATCATGATAACACCTTCCTCATCACATTGTCACTATTATTTGGGTTTCTCATTGTTTGCATCATTAGGCTTATTAGTGACTGGCTAAATTTGATGATTAGTTTTTTAAACTTGGGGATATATCTTGTCTATAAACCTTAATAGACATAAAAAATAAATATCTATCTTAATCCTCTATCCATTTGCATACTTTGACTTAGTCAACTCTAATTGCTACAATAAATCTTCAAGAATTTAACACTTTCATATAGGGTTTACTCATACACTTAACAAATAAATCACACTTTGAGGTGGCTGGGAGAGTTGAACACAACCTAAAATATCTTACCTGAGTAAAAAAATCCATTCTAAGAACTTTTGATCAACATCTTCATCATCAGGTCCTTATTAAGGTTTTAAGAGGGTTTAAACTTGTTTTCATTATTAACAATTGTTCATAAAACATAGAGCCTCAATCCAAAAAAAAACCTATAATTTTGAGATATGAACCTTACCCATTTACCATAAATATCTTAGTTTTCCATGTATATGTTTGACAAGCTAATAAACATAAGAAAAAACTTCTCAAGTAGAGAACCCTTCATTTTGTGCACTCGAGAGACCTTAGATCACATTTTCACACCTTATCCTTAAAATTTTGACCTTAAACTGCATGAACATGCTTAAAAAAACATAAATCACCTTTTTTAATGCTCCTTTACTCACACTTGCCTTGAAAACTGATCCTAATACCCCATTGGGCCTCTCTCTCTCTCTCTCTCTCTCTCTCTCTCTCTCTCTCTCTCTCTCTCTCTCTCTCTCTCTCTCTCTCTCTCTCTCTCTCTCTCTCTCTCTCTCTCTGTGTGTGTGTGCGTGCGTGTGTGTGTGTGTGTGTGCACGCGCGCGTGCGTGTTTTCTTAGATATTGACATGAACACCACATTAGACCTTAAAACTGACCTTCATGCCTCTTTCCATGCACTCTCTACCAATATCACATACCAAGGCAACTTTATACATGCTTAAACATTGACATACATCTTTAATTTTCCTTGAAAATAGATCATGATGCCTCATTAGGCCAGGTAGGGTCTAGGAGTGGTCTAAGTGCTCCATGTGTGTTCTAATGCATCATATACATGCTCAAGAAACCTCATACAACCACTCATGGATGTGTGCATTTCTATCACCAACCCATCATGATCTATCATTCACAATATTAGGTGTCTTAAGCACATACTTTCTCAAGACACTACTAAGCTCAAGTACTGAACAATTTTGACAATAAGGACCTTCTATGCTGACCTTAACATCACTCATGTATTCATATGAACATATACAAATAATATCTTACACCCTCAAAATCACTGAAACACTGATCAATATTCTCTTTCATAGATACACTCTTCAATGACCTCATGAAGACCTTCTCAAGAAACTTTAACACCAATGACAACAATAATGCCAAACATAAATAATAAGAACAATGATCAAGAATCTCCCCCTTTGTCATTGATGTCAAAACATACTGCAAACTAATCATTTTTATCTCCCCAATATAATCTTTCTCCCCCTTTGACATAAATGACAAAGTGATGTCTACAAATCCTTATATCACACTTCTTGCAAACAAAATACTAAACACACATGACTATGAGTTTATGAAACATAATACGAACATGTTCCTCTATCTCTATGCATACTTTTTTTAAACAACTCACATGTTCTTAGAGATAATGAACCTGATTAGCTCCCTTATGAATTTGGATTCTTCAATGATTTTTATGGGTAGGAATTACACCCAATTATTATCTTTGGTGTTCAAATGTTACCTTTGGAAGTGGTTTGGTCAAAATGTCTACAATATAATCTTGTGTAGAAACATATTCAAGTTTGACACTTTGTTCACTTAACTACTCTCTTAGAAAATGATACCTCACATGAATGTGCTTAGTCCTTGAGTACATGATATGGTTATTTGAGATAAATATATAACTTGTATTGTCATAATACATAGGGTTAGGATCATCATATTCCACCTTGTAATCTTTTAGGGGTTGTCTCATCTATAGGACTTGAGTCCAAGATGAAGCTACTACAATGTAGTTAACCTCACAAGTGGATAATGCTACTGATGGTTGATTATATTAATTATTATAAATGTACCATAGGTGCTCTTAGTGTTTAAAGACCACTTCTCATTTTAGGATCCAAAGGATTCAATGCATGAGTTATAGGTATTTGGTAATTATGATGCCTATGGTGAAATAGCAGCAAAGCAACATAGATTATTCCATAATGTTTATAAAGTTTTATGGTTGGGATCCATCTTGGTGCCTTATTTTATGAATCTTGATTCTAATTTTAACAAATCAATCTAGATCTTAACTATTGACTAAAATAAATGGTTATGAACACTGTTTAAAACTAAAGTGAATTGTTTGAAGAGCAAAAGGAAAGGGTAGAGTAAGAAAGAAATGGCAATTGATGATCCTTGATTTTGAAAATATTGACAAAGTTTCAAGAATTACCAATCATGATCTTAACCAACATATAGTGTAAAGTATCCTAAGATCATGTTTCACTACAAACCAAGCCCAATTCAGAAGATAGGATGGAAATACAAGTAAGATTTAGATTTACTTTTAAAGTTTTACACCACATCTAGATAGCTAATGCACATCTTTGTTATAGAGAAAATAAATTGAATTAAACTCAATCTTATTCAACTAACCTAACATTACAGAAGTTAGAATCTTGTAATTAATTATCTAATTCAGTATTTCTAGAAACTATTCATATTCAAACTCAAACAATCAATTAATAAATTTATCATTTCAAATACATCAACCTAGATAATTCCTGTAGAATTCCTTGATCTTTTATATTAATTACTTAAAAGTGGTACAAAATAGATCAAATTCCCTATCCCTTAAAAATTATAATACATGCTTTTATATAATATCTAGGTAGTATATCGATCATTTTAAAAACATAGGTGTATAAAGATAAAGATAAAGATAGTTGTCTTTGTAATAAACTATGATACATGTGTCTTTTACAATCATGTTAACCTAGAGGCAATCACACTAACAAACTAGAGTGTGCCTTTACAAAAGAATATGTCACCTCTCAGGTAAAGCATACTTAGGACATTGGAGGTGGGGCCCTTTGCTATTGAAGGATACTCATAGCTCACTCATGTTGTTCATCTACTAGGCTTAAGTCTATGGCAAGCCTAGTGATAATTTCCTCTTTTTAATCAGTTAGCTCATCAAAATCCTTGTCATTCCTAGCTAAAGCTTCTTTAATTCTTTTGGCTTCATTGATCCTCTCCCCTACATTGAATATCATTTATAATATTATACTATTATCTTACCCTGATTGTCCTTAGATTTTAACCTTAATTTCTTGAGTCACCAAAGTGGATATGTGCTAGAATTCCTCATCACTAATAATCCCTAGGGTAGTGGGTTATGTAGGATCCTCAAGCGTAGTTCCTAGGAGCCTCTCAATTCTGCCTATGAGTTATTTCTCCTCCATAATAAGTTCTTATATTTTAATATGTCAAACACTCAAGGCTTAGACCTTGTCTACAATAATTCCCAAAATGGTACTTAGGTGCCCCATGCTGATGGCTTTAAAATTTGGTATTTTTTATTAACCTAGATATTAAGAAGTTGGGTAATCTTATCTTCAAAATTTTTCCATTGAGTAACCAACTCCTTGGATTAGGTGGCTTAGTTTTCCAATGCATATTACCTTAATTTCATAAAATTTAATGCTCTAAATGTGTCATAGAATGACTCCTCAAGAATTTTAATCATGGAATCTGGCACTAAGATAATCTCTTGAGTTTACAAATTCTCTTTTTCCTTCTTTAAGTTCTTACTTATTTACACTAATCCTTAGACACTGGCCTTATCCCATTGATATTGAGCCTTAATTAAACTTCCACATATTCTTCACGGATGTTAGCCTCTCCAAAATGTTTTCCTTTGATAAGGGTTAACCCTATGAATGGTTCCACCTTTTAAAAGGTGAATTCTTCTTGACCAACCATGATTGTCCTTGTGGTGATCCTTTCCAATCCTATTGTGTCAAGGTTAAATTGGACTTTAACCTCTAGTTCCTTAAACTTTAGGGCTCAGGCACCTACATACTTACACTACCAGAGGCTCTTGGGGGGTCAATATTCTATCCCCCCTAAATATAATGAACTTGTATTATTCTCTCTTCTTGATTTTTTACTATGTCTATGATCCAGGGTTTGATGTTATCATGCTTAGTTAAGCCAACTTATGCCAAAGCCCATGAATGAGAGAGGGATGAGATATTTTTAAACTTCCTATAGATGAACTAGTCAAGGATGAGTGGTCCATGGATTGGATTCTCATCATTGAAGAGGTTGACTTCACTGGTAGGGTGAGTAAAAGTTAACCTAGGCTTCTTCCTTGGATTCATAAGAACCAAGGCCAATTTTACTTTCTTTTTCTCCTTTCCTAAAGGAATCAACTCCTTCTTACTTCTTCAGAGGGATCCTTTTCTTTATATGATCTATATGCTACTGCTATATCAATCAAATCACCCTCCAATGTCTCTTTTGGCTCAAGATCTATCATGTCAACAAATTCCATGGGAGAATGTGGCATTTGTGGGAGTCTTATAGGTGAGGGACCTTCCCCAGATCTATGTTACAATATTGGTTCTCCATATTTCTTCTTCCTTTATCCTTCCCATCTTGAGGTTGTTCAGCTTGATGTTATTCAACTTGAGGCTCCTATTGGTGGGGTTGAGGTTTAAATGATTGCCCTTGATCATATGGCTTCTCATGAGTGGTCCCATATGGTCTTGGTAATGAATGATATTGCAAAATATACAGCTATCATATCTCCCCTATAGGCTTATTATCCTTGATCAATATGTGTTCTAACTTGATATTTTAGCTTTTGATTTTGGAGAGAAATTCTTCAAAATTATTTGCTCTAATATGGATATTACCACAGATATCTAGCTTATGTTCATATTCAATCTTAGGGACCTTTCTCTCCTTAATATGGTTAACCACCCTACCCCTAAGGTCCCACATTTTAAAGTCATCTACTTGGAAATCAAAGCAATTCCTATGTGTTACCATGATTTCCAGCTACTTCCAATCTTTGATTACAATCTTCCCAATACCTAATGGGAGGGGTTGGATTTGGCCTTTCCTCTTCTCTTTGCATACCTTTTTCACACCCTAGATGATTTGGGAGGCAATTTATTACTCATCAAGCTTGTTGGGGACATGGATTGGTAGCTTGTAAGGTTGGGTTAGGATCCCCTCTATCCTAATGATAGTGGAATCTGGATAATACCATACATCCCCAATTATTTCTATCTATCTTTTGATAAGGGGATGAAATCTTGTCATAGGAATTCTTGAGATGGCTTCATATATGGTTGGAAAAACATAATCATAGATGAATTACATATGGTTCATGTACTTTAATACATACAATTTAGAATAGTGGTGAGAAATTATGGTTATACCATCAGGGGACCAGTTCCTAATGCTAGGGAAGGATATAGAGGCCAAAAGGGAATCCAATAGATAGGGCATCATATATAATTGCTTAGAGGTTCATCTTTTGATGGCTATGAACTACTTAGCCAAGAAGAAGATAATTAGGTCTCCTACTAGAGGGGTTAATTTCTCTTCTATCATGAAGTGGACATAGGACACCTAGAATTTGTTTACATATATGGTAGAATGGGCACTAAAATCTTGATTCAGTAGGGTCATGTCTATTCTAATGTCTTCCCTAAATTATACAATGGGAATCATGCCATCTAGGGTTCTTAAGACATAGGGTCCTTAGTTTAACCAAGGTGTGAGGACTGAATCAAGGTCTTGGGTGTTAGCCTAGTTCCTCATGTTAGGGAGGTTGAGATAGGATAAATGGAGCTTTTAATAGGTTGTAAAGGCCATAAGAGAGATGTATGCCACCCTTTTAGAAATAACCTCCTAAATGGTCAATTCCCCATCTATCCTAAAATCAATAAATATGGTTGTGAGGACATTAATGTAGTGCATTACCTCTAGTTTCACTATAGCATGGTGAAGACCAACCATTTGAATTGTAACTAGGTTGTTGTACCTTTGATTTTTTGTGTCATTCCTCTTTCCTCTTGGGAGATAGGTTGTAATTAATCTATCAGGAATAATAATTAGTACCAATTCCTCACTCCATGGATGTTCAGGGCCACCAAGTCTAGCTTTATATCCTTAAAATTCCTTCATTTATAGAGGTCAAATGAATTTTGGCTTCTAACTTCGATTGTTGCCTACTAGCCACCATTTCTGATGTTACTGAATTATCCACACTAGATTGCTTGAGGTTCTTTCTATAGAACTTTTTATCAAGAGTAAGATTATGTTATCTTGATTAGAATATAATAAATTGAACTGATTTAGGTCTTTCTTATATAGGTGTTAGGTTTTAGAGCTTTAATGGTAGGAGATATTTAGGGTTTAACTTCATACGTGCTTTGGATTTGATGGAGATCATTTTGCTTTATACCCTTGCATATTTGAGTTCAAAAGATATTTGATTTTGACCTTTTATTCTTACTTGGAGTCCATGTGGCATCATTCTGGGCTTTTCACAGTAATGTTTATAAGTGTCATTTAAATACTAGTCATTGGTTTTTAAAATCTTCCCTTTATTTCATGCTATTAGATCAAATCTAGTGAACAAACATGGTCCATCGATATAAATCCAAGTCCTCAATTTTTATTGGCCCAGTGATTTTTAGGCTTGTAGTCATGACACTTGGCATCTTCTCAATTTTTTCTTGTGATATGTATCTTTTGTTAGTTATCACCTTGGTTGAGCGTTATCCACATGTCAAGCTCATGGAGATTTGACAATCCATCGGGCCTTTCACACCATTAGATCAAATCAAATGATCAAGTGATTATCATTGATATTTATGGGGACCCATTTATTTAATTGGATGTATTTATTAGGTGGGACCATTTATTTCTTCCTTTTGATCATTAAGTTATCACATGTCCAATGTTCAAGGCCTTATGTTCCTTTTGATTTTTCCTCCTATGCCTCATACCATTGGATCAAATCCAGTGAGTGAGAAATTGCCATTGATCTATCATGGTGAATGTTGTTTAAGCCAAAGCCTTTTGGTTAGGATGCTCTATCTGTTCAAATCCGGTGAGTGAGTGTCGATCATAGGATCCTACAAAGAGTGAGGGAGATAATTTTTATACCCAAGGACATAAATAAAAGAACTTAGCATAAGGTATTAATTCTAAGGTTGAGATAATTATCGAGGCCTTAATATTAATGACCTAGGTTAAGTTAGGCAATGTAAAAAGGGACCTCACATAATTATATCAAATTAGACCCAAAGAACTTAAGAAAATAAAGAAAAAAGAAATAAACAAGAGTTCAAGTTATGTTATGAAAACATGACTTAAACCCATGCAAACCCATTGTTTATAGCTTTTTTTATTTGGTTCCTACTAACTTGGCTCCCTCAAATATTTGAATTTGAATTAAGGGCCACCTGGGGTTTCTAAACACAAAACCCTGAATCTTCCATGGAAGCTACAATATGACTCACATAACCTTGTTAGTAGGATTAGTTTGAAATAAGAGGATTAAATCACACAAGCATGTTACTTAATAGAGTGGATGATCTTCAAATTAAGTTAAAGACTTCAATGTTTAGATGCTTTAAAACTTATGCATAAATACTTCTCAAGGGTCTCCAATTTTTAAATAAAAAGGGGGGTATGTTGGTCATAACAAATGGTGACTTTTGGTGGGAAACATATAAATATGTTAGAACTTATAGACTTTAAGTTTAGACAAACATTGAGGTCATCATTCCACTTGATCAAAAAAACTACCATCTAGATCTAATTGGGGTTAAAACAAACCTTACACTTTTAGATTTGAGGTCAAACATTAGGACATACCTAAGTTGTGTGTGTGCTTTGATTCCAATTACTATTTTCCATAGGATTCAAGAAGCAGTCATTAGCTTTATACCTTTAATAATTTATATTGACCTATGGTACACTAAATAGTCATTATTAATCATGGTTTTCCTTAGGGAGGGCATTGCTCTACTGCTAACCAGGCATCCATAGCCCTGCCATAGATACATTTGACTCAACTCATGGCCTTATTCCATTGCTAGCCAAGTTTTTATAGCCTTGATGGAGGTTACCTAGATCAATTTTTTATGAAATATTAATTTTTTTTCTTTGTATTCTTATTCTCTTTTTTTTGTACTTTTAAATCTTTATGCTTCCAGTAAGCTTGGGAACCAAGATATCTAGGTTTTAAGGTATGGTCAAATTTTTGATTTTTAGAGGATCACTCAGGGCTGAGATTCTTGTCTTATGTAAGGATGTTGATTAAGTGATAGCTAATGGCATACTCTTGATCATTTAAGTCTCCAATCCTTGAGTGAAAATCTTCTTAAAACTAGTGTGGATCCAAGGTCATGACTTAGGTCTCGTGGAATTATTTTCTCTCCACTTGTCTATACTTAGTTTCTCTAAGCTATATCATAATTCTAGGTTCTAGGATCATGGTTTCCTTTGTATGGGGTTCATACCTTGTTTTAGAATTGGGACACATCTTGAGCAGATTTCATAACTTCTATGCCCAAGGATGTCTCCAAAGACATCCTAAAATCAAGGAAAAAAACAAGTAAGCAACACAAAATAAAAGGAAGAAAGCAAAACAAGGAATCCAAACAAATATGAACATATATATATATATATATATATATATATATATACAAATTAGGGATAGAAAATGAAATATTCTTAAAACAAACTAACTAACCTACCTACTCTAATTTTATCACCTTACATCTTACTCCATAAATTACCTGAGAGGGGTGGCAAAGAAGTAATGCTTGATGTATTGCCCTTTAGTAGGCAATATTAACTTTTCCCCTTGTAAATATTTGAGCCTAAAGGTGTTTTCCCCTAGTGTCTCTATAATATGGTATGGGCCAATCCATAAGGGTTTGAATTTTCCATGCTTACCTTTGGGTTCAGATGCTTTATCCCAAAGGAGGACTAAATCTTCCTACTTGAACACTTTGAATTTAGACATTTTGTCAAACCATTTTTTCACCATGGCTTGGTGTCTAATGAAATAAAAAAAATCCTTTTCTCTATCATCTTTCATCTAAATGATGTCTAATAGCCTGGAAGTGGCATGTTCTTAACTTTCTTCCATGTATTATTGCATAAATTTAAATGTAGGTAATTTTGAGAGTGATGGGAAAAATGGGCTCCTACCCATACACCATCAAAAAGGGAAAAACCTTCAAGTCTTGCTTGATTCTTATTCTATTAGCCCAAAGTGCAAATTTGTGTAGTTTATGCCAAGTTTGAATTTTGTCTCCTAAAGACTTCTTGATTGCCTTCATTAGGTTCTTATTTATAGATTTAGAAACACCATTCCCTTAGGGATAGTGATTGGAGGAAAATTTAAGTGTAATACCATTATCATAAGCCCATTCAATCATGTCAATTGAAATTAATGTAGACCCATTGTCACATACTATAGAGACTGGGGTCCTAAATCTAGTACATATATTATCCTCTAGGAAATTGATCACTTCTTCCATTTTACATTGCTTGGTGACCACTACCTCAATCCATCTAGTTGAATAATCTATGGCAATCAAGATGTATTTATGACCTTAAAATGAATTTGGGTTGATTACTCTAACAAATTCTAGATGCCATTCTGCAAATGGTTTGTCAGTCATAATGGGTTATAGAGGCATAGTTACTTTTGGCTCTTTGGAATTGAATATTTGATAAGAGTGGAATTCTCTCACATGATTATGAGCATCTTTGAAGACATTAGGGAAATATTAATTAGCCCTTAGGATTTTTTGGGGTATCATTCTTCCATAGGGATATCCACTACCCATCTTTTCATGAAAGGTGGCCATAATTTGGGTAGCTTCTTCTTGTGAAACACATCTTAGGTAGATTCCTTCAAAGTTCCTACTATACAATATTCCATCCTTGATTAGGTAGTGGGATGCCTTAAGCCTTAAGGATCTCTTTTGTTCCTTGGATAGACCTATAGGACAAGTACCATTGATTAACAAGTGCATGATTGAATCATACCATTCATTGTTTTGAAAAATATGCTAGCATACTTGCATGATAATTAGCCTAGGGCTAGTATTATCAATCATATGAATCAAACCTTGGCACCTTACCATCTTTTCTACCTTCATCTTCAAGTCATATTCTTACAAAAATGACATCCACTTACCTCTACATTCTCCCAAATCATTTTGACTAAACATAAGCTTAGTGGCAAGGCCAGGTAGAATAACATACACCTTATTTCTGAGGATGTAGTTCCTAAACTTTTATACTACCTTCACTAGTGCATATGCTTGCTTATCAATCCTGGAATAGTTTAGTTAAACTTTATTAAAATTAGTACTCATGAAGGCTATTGGGTGGTCACACCCTTCAACTAGTTGAGTCAATATAGTATCTATAGTGTGGTCAGATTCAAAAGAGTAAATGTAGAAATATTTTAAGAAATCTAAACTTATCAGCACCAGAGCTCGTCTAATGGCCTCTTTGATGTCACTAAATTCCTTCTTGGATTCTTCATTCCAGATTACCTTGGCATCTTTCTTGAGAATTTCATTTAATGGCTTGACAATTTCAGCAAAATATAAAATAAACTTTCTTACAAAATTTATTTTGCCAAAAAATGACTTTAGTTCCTTCCTATTGTTTGGGAGCTCAATTCTAGATATGGACTCCACTCTTTGAGGGTTTATGGAGATGTCATATTTTGTTATAACATGTCCTAATAGTTTACCTTCAGTTACACAATTTTTTTTAGGGTTTAAGGAAATTCCATACCTACTACATCTCTTGAAAACTTGTTGCAAGTGCATAAAGTGATCTTCCCTATTTTTAGAAAAAAATGTTAGATCATCCATATAAATGATAATACATTTACCAATTAGACCTTGGAAGGTGTGGTCCATGGATATTTGGAAGGTATATCCTACATTGATTAGTCTAAAGGGCATCTTTTTGTAAGCAAAGGTTCTCCACTTTGTTGTGAAAGTTGTCTTCATCCTATCTTCTCTATAAACCAATACTTGGTTATATCTTGAAAATCCATCAAGGAAGGACATCATAGCTAAACCTAAAATGGTTTGAATTACTTGATCAAGATAAGGGAGGGGATAATTGTCCTTCTTTTATGCTTTATTTAAATTTTTGAAATCAATATAGCTCCTAATCTCACCATTCTTATTCCTAACTGCCACTAAATTGGCCACCCAAGTTGAATGTCTAATAGGGAAGACTATCCTAACATCTAGTAATCTTTTGACCTCTTTGAAGATCATAGGTTCCATCATGGAGTTTATTGGTATTTTTCTTAATTTAAAAGGTTTACAACTTTATTTGAGGTTTATGGTATGGGTAATGACCCTTGGATCAAATATCTTTAGGTCATCATAGGACCATTCTATAATATCCTTGTACATGGTAAGGATTTCTTTGGCTTTCTCATTTTCAAAAGTTTTACAAGCCTTTCCAACATTCACTAGTTGGGATTTCTCTTAGAGGCCAAGATCCATAGTATTTTAATCCTTTCCACTCACCTTGGTGATTTTGGACACCTCAACTCATTTGTCTTGATTAAACAATCTTTCTAGAGCAATCACTTCTTTAGGGATTTTGTTTTCCTTTAGAGGAATGACCTTGATATCAAACTTGTTCCCTCCAATTGTATTTTCATCAAATTCATCAATAACATGGGATTTAAATGCCCTACAATTGGTCAAGAAATCTTATATCTTTTGGTCATCATTAAAGACTTGAAAATGATTAACATTATTAGGCACTGATGGACATGGGACTAATTCAATACTAAAATCAAGGGAGTCTATATTAGGCATGAGATTCATTGAAGTAGATGCCAACTCATTTGTATCTTAGTTTCCTTCCCTTGGAATGGAGGTGATGTTGAAAGCATAAAAATATTCAATTAGGTCCCAAACTATAAAGTTATATTTTTTGAGGTATGAGAGTTTACATTGGTACCTAGTCCTGACTTGGTTGACCACTAGTTCAGAGTAACCAAGGACTAGTAGTTATTTAGCTTTATTCTTGATAGAAAATTACAAACCAAGGATGAGAGATTCATATTCAAAAATATTATTGGTTTAAGGGAATTGGATTTTGTAAGAGGCATGATACCTTTTTCTAGTAGGATCAGTTAAGATAGTGTCAACACCTAATCCAACCTTGCATCTAGCACAACCAAAATTCAATTTCCATAGCCTAGGAGGAGTTTCCATGTCCTTTGGATCATCTAACCTATCAAATTTTAGGGTGAAAACCCCTAAGTCTATGTCAATTATGTTGACCTTTCAATTTACAACATTATACTCCATTATCATATGTTACATTCTTGGTTCCCTCTCAACTCTAATTTTATTTGGGACTCCTTTCCAAGGTAGCCATAAGTGGGAGCAATCAGTGGACATATACCCATTTAAGGCCTTGGTCCATTCCCTACTCAACAAGATCCCATAGGCCTTTGGCATATCAACCACCTAAATGCCAATTAATTATTGAATTTTGGGTTCAGAAGCTATCTATATGTGAACATTTAAAATTTCTCTGATTACCTTTACCCTTGACTTGTCTAACTAGGTGATAATCCTATCAGACTTGATGGGGGTTAAGCCAAGTTATTTACATATACTAGTAGGCATGATATTTTTAGAGGCACCTAAGTCTAACAAGTAATAATACAAGTTCTTACCAAACATCCTAACTGTGAGCAAGAAAGGGGGGATTCAACTTTGGCCTTATGTACCATTACATTGACATGATCAGTCTTAAGAGTTTTACTAAATTTCAAGGAATCCAATAGTAAATATCTTTGATCTATGATCTGTGTTAACTTATGCAAGGTGATTTTGGCCTTAATTTTCTTCATATATTCAACAATATTATAGCCAGTCTTGCTCAGTGAATCAACACTAGGCTTGGAAGAAATTCCTTTGGGTGGCTCAAGGTCATTCTCTGAAGTAGTGTCAAGAGGGGTCCCATAGTTATTATAAGGATTTGAAGTGGTAAAAGGTTGATTTTTCTCTCTATTCCTCAATGGGTAAGTCTTTTTTAAAAACTATTTCAATGCATGGATTTCCTCAAGGATCTCATCTGGTTCATTTTCCTCTTGAAAGGGGAAATCAAAGGTTTCTACTATGTGGATTTGGTCAGAAGGCTTAGGTCTAGATGTATTTTCATTGTTTTCCTTATTAATAACTAATTAAAATTTATTTAGTTATTCCTAAAAATATTCAAATGCTTTTCATAACTCAATGCAATCAATCTCACCATGTTTAGTAGTAGCATGCACTCTCCAGTAGTCAGGCAAAGTAATGTCTATGAGATTAATTTCCATGGTTTTGTTACTAGAAGAGGGTTCATTAGCCTTATTGTTTTTGTATAAGCTATCATTATGGAACCGATTTCTTAGTTTGTTTAAATATTTGAAAATAAAGTTCTTTCCAGAATTTTCACCAGTATTACCAACTTGTTTTTGAAAGTGGAGAAAATTAGTGCTATGTTTTTGAACCATATATAATATAGACTCATTATTGCTCTTAGGGGTCTCATAATTATGGACCTAATTAGTTTTTGAACTAGGAGTGGGTATTAAGTCATTTTGGTCATTATTATAAGATCTATTAGTAGTTTGGTAACTCATGAATCCCATATTTTGATTAGAGTAACATAACTAGTAGGCAAAATGTTCAGGTTTGGGATTTGATTAAGAGCTGGGATATTTTGGTTATTGTTTGGAAAAAGGTTCAAATAGGCATTTATAGGTTAACATTGGGGATGGAGTACACCATGTGGCCTTATAGTTTCATTTTATCAATGATAACCACTGTCTTAGAATAGGCTTGGGCTAATGAAGCTATAACCAAGATGGATCTCTTTAAAAATATTAAATTCATGAGATCCACTACATATTTGTAGATCTCTAGTGCTAGAACATCATTAGGTTTGTAAGGTTCCATAGTTCTGCTATACACTCTTTGGAATCTGGCATTGAAAGACCTTATAGGTTCACTATCATCTATTTTGATGGTTGTAAATTGATGATAAATGACATAAAGATTGATAATCTTCCCAAATTGATCAATTAAAATGGTGTTGAAATCATTCTAGGTGGTAATGCAGTCATTAGGTAAATTGACGAATAATTCATATGCCACATCTTTTAAATTAAAGGGAAATATTGTACATGCTACATCCTCATGTATGTCATTTAATAACCTCAAATCAACTTTAAAAGACTTAACATGTTCTTTCATAGTTACAACACCAGTAGGACTAATTGTGGGCAAATATTTCTCAAGATTATGTGGTAAATCATGGACTACCCCTTGTACATTAATGGGTGAACTCCCTATCCAAACCATACCTAGATGTGGTCTAAATGCAAAGGTCCCTTGAATAGGAGAAGTGGGTAAAGACTTGGAAAATCTTCATCTACCTTTATCAAACCTAGTTCTCTAATGACTTTGTATCTCTAGTAAAGTCTCTCTCATTTTTGAGCATGATCTGATGTGAATCCTAGGTAATTCCATCTTGAAGATGTAAAATTTTGTTTAAAACATGGTACACCAAGTTAGTTTTTCCAAGAAGCAATGACCAAACATGCATCCTAGGCTAATTCTATAAATATTTATGTAAGAAGTGACAAAGGACATCAAATTTCCACAAAGGTAGCTCGAGGATGCATCATATTGTGTAAATATAATTGATCTTTGCAAGTTTGACCTCTAGATGGACCATAATTTGCAAGGGATCAATTGATCTTTGATTATAATAAGTCATTTCAATTTTAAATACTATAGATCCAAAAATCCAAAGCTATATTTAAAATAAATAGTAATTATTTATCAAATAACTATGACATTTGCATTAACAAAGCATAAAGATATGTCAAAATCCTCCAAGACTACCAATATTTACACTTGGGATCAGAGATCTACCTAAAGGTGTAAATACATCACCAATACTAGGTTAATTATCATCAACGACCCTCCTTATAGCGCTAGTGGAGCTTCTACATATTTATGCTTCTAAATGTACCATAGGTGCTCTTAATATTTAAAGAACACTTCTCATTTTAGGATCCAAAGGATTCAAGGCACGAGTTGTAGGTATTTGGCAATTAGGATGCATGTGGTGGAATAACATCAAATCAATGTAGACTATTCCATAATATTTATAAATTTTGATCGTTGAGAGCCATCTTGGTGCCTTCTATTATGAACCTTGATGATAATTTTGACAAATTGAACTAGATCTAAACTATTGACTAAACTAAATGGTTATGAACAATGTTTTAAACTAAAATGAATTATTTAAAAAAAGAGAAAAAGGAAAGGGTAGAGTAAGAAAGAAATGGTGATTATTGATCCTTAACTATGAAAATATTGATAAAGTTTCAAGAATTAGCAAGCATGATCTTAACCAACATATAGTGTAAAGTAGCCTAAGATCACATTTCACTACAAACCAGACCTAATTCTAAAGATAGGATGACAATACAAGTAAGAATTGGATTTAATTTTAAAGTTTTACACCACATCTAGATAACTAATGCACATCTTTATTGTAGAGAAAATAAAATGAAGTAAACTCAATATTATTCAACTAACTTAGCATTACACAAGTTATCAACCTTATAATTAATGATCTAACTCAGTATTTTTTTAAATTATTCATATTCAAACTTGATCAGCTAACTCATCAAAATCTTTGTCATTCCTAGCCAAAGCTTCCTTAATTCTTATGTCTTCATTTATCTTCTCCCCTGTATTGAATATCATGTATAATATTCTACTATTATCTTGCCCTGATTATCCTTATCTTTTACCCTTGATTTCTCAAGTCACCAAAGTGGCTCTGTGCTAGAATTCCTCATCACTAATAATCTTAGGGTAGTGGGCTATGTAGGATCCTTGAGCATAGTTCCTAGGAGCCTCTCAATTTTGCCTATGATCTCTTTCTCCTCCTCAATAAGTTCTTCCTTTTTAGTATGCCAAGCACTCAAGGTTTGGACCTTGTCTACAACAATTCCAAAAATGGCACTTAGGTGCCCCATGCTGATGGCTTTAAAATTTGGTATTTGCTTCTTAACCTAGATATTAAGAATTTGGGCAATCTTATCTTCATAATTTTTCCATTGAGTAACCATCACCTTGGCTAAGGTGGCCTAGTTTTCCAATGCATCTTGCCTTAATTTCATAGATTTTAATGCTCTAAACATGTCATGGAATGACTCAAGCATTTTAATCATAGAATATAGCACTGAGAGATTTAATTGAGTTTGCAAATTCTCTTTTTCCTTATTTAGGTTCTTAATTATTTGCCCTAATCCCTAGACACCGACATTAGCCTATTGAGATTGAGCCTTAATTAAAATTTCCACATCTTCTTCATAGATAGTATCCTCTCTAAGCTATTGCCCTTTGATAGGGGTTAACACTATGAATGGTTCCACCTTTTGAAAAGTTAATTCCTCTTGACCAACCATGGTCATATTTATGGTGATCCTTTCCAATCCTATTGTGTCTAGTCTAAATTGGACTTTAACCTCTAGTTCTTTTAACTTTGGGGCTCATGCACCTCCATACTTACACTACCAAAAGCTCATGGGGTGTCAATTTTCTATCCCCCTTGAATATGATGAACTTGTATTCTTCTCTCTTCTTGATTTTTTACTATGTCCATGATCTAGGGTTTTATGTTATCATGCTCATTCAAGCCAACTTGTGTCAAGGCCCATGAAGGAGAGAGGGATAAGATCTTCTAAAACTTCCCATAGATGAACTAGTTAGGGATGAGTGGTCTATGAATTGCATTCTTATCATTAGAAAGGTTGAGTTCACTATTAGGGTGAGTAAAGGTCAACCTAGGATTCTTATTTGGAGTCATAGGAACCAAGGCTAGCTTTGCTTTCCTTTTCTCATTTTCCAAAGGAACTAGCTCCTTTCTTACTTCTTTAGATTGATCCCCTTCTCTATCTAATTCATATGATACTATTATATCAATGAGAGTACCTTCCAATGTATCTTCTGGCTTAAGATCTATCATATCAACAAATTCCATGAGAGAAGGTGGCCTTTGTGGGAGTTCTATAGGTGAGGGACCTTACCCAAGTATATGTTTCAATCTTGGTTCTCCATATTTCTCCTTGCCTTTATCCTTTCCATCTTGAGGTTGTTCAACTTGAGGCTCCTACGAGTGGGGTTGAGGTTTAGATGGTTATCCTTAAAAAGATGGCTCCTCATGAGTGGTCCCATATGATCCTAACAATAAATGACATTGAATGGGATGTAACTACCATATCTCCCCTATAGGCTTGTTGTCCTTGATCAATCTGCATTCCAACTTGATATTATAGCTTTTAATTATGGAGAGCACTTCTTAAAAATTCTTTAATCTAATATAGATGTCATCACTAACACCTAACTTATGTTCATATTCAATCTTAGGGACCTTTCTCTCTTTAATGTGGTTAACCACCTTCCCCCTAGGGTCCCACATTTTACGGTCATCTAATTGGAAATAAAAATAATTCCTATTTATTACCATGATTTCCAACTACTTCCAATCTTTGATTACAATCTTCTCAATATCCAATGGGAGGGGGTGGATTTGGCCTTTCCTCTTCTCTTTACATACTTTGTCCACACCCTAGATTATTTGGAAGGAAATTTATTGCTCAAAAATATTTTTTGGGACATGGAATAATAGCCTATAAGGTTGGGTCAGGATCCCCTCTATCCTAATGATAGTGAAATATGGATAATACCATACACCCCCCATTGTTTCTATATATCTCTTGATAAGGGGATGCAATCTTGTCATAGGAATTCCTTTGATGGTTTCATATATGGCTAGGAAAACACAATCATAAATGAATTGCATGTGGTTCTTATACTTGAATATGTATAATTTGGAATAGTGGTGAGAAATTGTGGTTTTACCATTAGGGGACTAGTTCGTAATTCCAAGAAAGGATACAAATGATATAATGGAATTCAATAGATATGACATCATATAGAATTGGTTATAGGTTCATATTTTGATGGATATGAATTTCTTATCCAAGAATAAGCTAATCAGGTCTCCTACTAGAGGTGTCAATTTCTCTTCTATCATGAAGTGGATATAGGACACCCAAACTTTGTTTACATATGTGGTGAAAGGGTCACCAAAGGATTGATTTAGTAATGTCATGGCTATTATAATGCCTTCACAAAATTGAACAATGGGAATCATTCCATCTAGGGCTCTAAAGACATGGGGTCCTTGGATTAACTAGGGTGTGAGGACTGAATCAAAGTCTTGGGTGTTATCCCAGTTCCTCATGTCAGGGAGGTTGAGGGGTAAAGGTAGCTTGTAATAGGTTTCAAAGGCCATAGGATATATGTATGCCACCATTTTAGAACCACCCTCTTGAATCATCCATTCACCATCTATCCTACAATAAATAAATATGGGTGTAAGGACATCAATACAATGCATTACCTCTAGTTTCATTGTAGCATGGTGGGGACCAGTGATTTGAATTGCAACCAGGTCATTGTACCTTTGATTCATTATGGCATTCCTCTTTTCCTCTAGGGAGATAGGCTATAATTCATATATCAAAAAAAATAATTTAGAATAATTCCTCACTCCATGGATGTTTAGGGCCACTAGATCTAGCTTTGTATCCTTGAAAATTATTCCCTACCAGCCACCATTTTTGATGTTACCGAATTGTCCACATTGGATCACCAAGGGTTATTTCTATAACACTTATTCTCAAGATCATAATTATGCTATCTTGATTGGACTATAAATTATTGAACTAATTTAGGTCTTTTTTATAAAGGGTTTAGGGTTCAGAGCTTTAATGGTTGGAGATATTCATGATTTAACTTCATACATGCTGGATTTAATGGAGACCCTTTTGCTTTATACCCTTGCATTTTTTAGTTTAGAAGATATTTAATCTTTAGATTTTATGCTTTGTAGATTCCATGTGGCATAATTTTGGGCTTTTCATGGTAATTTTCATAAGTGTCATTCAGATATTAGCCATTGGTTTATAAAAACTTCCTTTTATTTCATGCTATTGGATCAAATATAGTGATCAAGCATGATCCATCAATCTAAATCCAAGTCTTCAGATTTTATTGGCCTAGTGATCTCTAGGCTTGTGATCATAACACTTGGCATATTCACATATTTTTCCCATGTTATGTATCCTTTTTTTAGTTATCACCTTAGTCAAGCACTGGCCATGTGTCGAGCTCATAGAGCTTTGAAAAGCCATCGGGTCTTTCACACTGTTGGATCAAATATAGTGAGTGAGTGAGTGATTGTCATTGATATTTACAAGGGTCCAATCATTTAATTAGACATATTTATTAGTTAGACCCTTTTATTTGTTCCTTTTGATCTTTAAGTCACCATGCATCTAGTACTCAGGGCCTTATGTTCCCTTTGACTTTTTCTCTTATGCTTTGCAACATTGGATCAAATCCAGTGAGTGAATGTTGCTATTGATATATCATGTTACACATTATTTAAGCCAAATCCTTTTAATTATGATGCTCCATCTGATCAAATCTGATGAGTGAGCATCAGTTGTAGGATCTAGTAAAGAGTGAGGGAGATAACTGTTAGACCTGAGGACATAAATAAAATCACTTAGCATAAGGTATTAATGCTAAGGTGAAGATAATTATTGAGGCCTTAATATTAATGACCAAGGCTAAGTTAGGTAATGTAGAAAGGGACCTCATGGAATTATATCAAATTAGAACCGATAAACTTAGGAAAATAAAGGGGAAAGAAATGAAGAGTTTGAGTTATGTTGTGAAAACATGACTTATAACCATGCAAACCCCTTGTTTATAGATTTTTTTAATTGGTTCCTGCTAACTTGGTTCCCTCTAATATTTGAATTTGAATCAAGGGTCACCTAGGGAAATTAAACACATAACCCTAAATATTCCATGAAAGCTACAAAATGACTCACATAACCTTGTTAGTAGGATTAGTCTAAAATAAGAGGATTAAATCACACAAGCATGTTCCTTAATAGAGTGGATGATATTCAGATTATGTTAAAGACTTCAATGTTAAGATTATTCAAAACTTGGGCATAAATACTTCTCAAGGGTCCCCAATTTTTAAATAAAACTAGGGGTATGTTGGTCCCAATAACTTCTTGCTTTTGCATAAAACTAGGCACTCACCTAAGAAGAAGGCTCCTCCACTGGTACTTTTCCTATCATCTAGACTTCTTACCCAATCCGAATCTATATAGGCTATCAAATTGAAATATTTTCTTATTCAATACCATAACCCAAACTCCATAGTTCCCTTGAGATACTTGATTATCTTTTTGACTACTTAAAGATGATTTTCCTTTGGATCTGTTTGAAACCTTACCATAAAGCCTACTGATTGCATTATTTAAGGTCTTGAGGTAGTGGTGTATAGTAAAATTCCAATCATTGACCTATATGATGTTTGATTGACCTTTGGAGACTAATCTTATTTGATCAAGTTACACCCTATGATCATAGGTGTACTAACTACCTTGCAATATTCCATCTCAAATTTCTTCAACATGTCTCTTATCTACATCGCTTATGAAATGAACATACCTTTTTTAGATTGAGTATTTTTCAACCCAAGAAAGAATGATAGTTTTACTAGCATAGACATCTCAAAATATTTCTTCATCACCTTTGCAAAGGCATTGATCATGTTCTCATTATTTCCACCAAAGATTATGCCATCCACATAGACAAATACTATCAATTCATGTTAATATTTTGACTTTATATATAAATCACTATTTTAAACTCCTCTTTTGAATCCTTGATCTAATAGTTACCTATCCAACCTAGCCTACCAAGATTTAGGAGCTTTCTTAAACCATAAATAGCCTTTTTAAATCAATAAACATAGTCCTTGTCACTTGATAATTGAGAACCTATAAGGTTTCTTTATGTACACTTCCTCTTCCAAATTCCCATTCAAGAAGGTAGATTTGACATCCATATGCTATACCTTGAATCCTTTGAATCCTGCATATACTAGAAATAATCTGATGGCCTCCAATCTTCCTACTAGTTCAAAGGTATCCTTAAAGTATACTCCTTCAACTTGTGCATATCCCTTACATACCAATATATATTTGTTCCTAAAGACTTCACCATCTTCATTCAACTTGTCTCTAAACATCCATTTTATGCCAATGACATTCTTGTCTTTAGGCCTAGGAACTAGTTCCCAAGTCTCATTATTCTCTATTTGGTCTAACTCCTCATTCATATCACCTATCAAAAATTTGTCTTTACTTCTATAATATTATTAGGTTAAATATTAGATAATAAATCAACATTCTCTTGATTTAGATTACTTACCAATCTTCTCCTTATTTTCATACCTGCATTCTTGTGGCCAATGATTTGAGATTCAGGATGATCTCTTTGAACCTATCTTGAGGGGCATTTTGAGTCCTATCTCTCCTCAAATTTTTATTCTCTCTCATCAACCTCTATATTTTACTCTTAATTATGGAAGTCTAGATTCTCTAAAGTATCATTTGACTATGAGTGTGATTTACTTTTCTCATCAATCTTCCTTTCCAATATATTTTGTAGCCTCTTTTTATAACATCTATAAGCTGAGCTCATTGATGAGTATCCTAAGAATATACCTTCATCATATATATAATAAAACTTTCCCAACTCTTCATCATCTCTTTTGATGATACATTTACTCCCAAACACTCTAAAGCATTCCACATTAGCAGGTTTACCTTTCCACAGTTCATAAGGAGTATTGTTGTCATTATTATTTATCTATCCTCTATTTAAAATGTAGACTACAGTGCTTAATACCTCTATCCAATATCCATAAGATAATATAGAATCATATAGCATAGCCTTAGCCATCTCTTGAAATATCATATTCTTTCTTTCCACTACACCATTATGATGAGGTGTCCTAGCTACTGAGAACTATCTCCTTATTCCATAAACCTAACAAAACTCATCAAACTCACTGGACCAAAACTATCCTCCTATATCAAATATTAGATGCTTTATCTTCCCTTTATTCTCATTATCAATAAGATCCTTGAATGCCTTGAACTTGTCAAGAGCTCTTGAATTTTATTTCAATAATGCTACCTAATTCACTCTTGTGTAGTCATATATGAGCAACATGAAGTAACTATCTCCTTGAACGCTTTGGATTCTTCTAGGCCTATAGAGATAATTATGTATTAGATCCAATGGTTTTTTAGAAGATTACTCCTTGGAATTAGACCTTCTTCTATACTGATTACCATGTTGACATGCCTTACAAAGTATGTTTGTAGGTTTGGTGATCTTAGGCATGTTCATCACTGACTTATTAGTGCTTATCTTGACCAATTGTAAAATTTTAAGTGACTTAGCCTTCTATGACATATACAAATTTCATCCACATTACTCATAAATCACCTCTCCTTATTCATCTCATTCAAGAATATAGATTGTTCTCATTCTTCTTAGCATTGGTAATTAACATTCTTGATTTGGCTCTCCTTATCTCACACGCTTTATCATGAAAGGTTAGTGTGTGTCCTTGATTGTAAATTTGACTTACAATAAGTAGGATATGTTTCAAACATTCCATATATAACACATTTTGTGTCTTTGTCTTCCCATTATACAAACTCAAAACACCCTTGCCAACTATATTGGTAGTTGTGTTATCTCTAAACCTTACTATTCCTACAACATTCTTATTTAATGAAATGAAACTATTTTTGTCTCTTATCTTGTGGTTTGAGAAACCACTATATATGTACAATTGAATGCATTAATATTTAATGTGAAAGTCAATCTAAGCTAGCATAAAATCTTCTTTAGTCTTTTATTCCTCTTTCACAAATAGACCATCTTGACTCTTAAGCTCAATATGATTAATCCTAACTTGCTATGGCTTCCATACCAATGGTTTACCCTTATCATGCACTATAGGAGATTCATACATCTTGTTGAATATTTAAGGCCTTCTAACTCTATTAGAATAAAATATTATAATGTGTCCCATGTTATGATAGCTATAGAAAACAACATATTTATACTTACCTCTTGACTAATCACCCTTTTTTCCATGGTCCTATGATGACTTATCCCTTATTACATTGGGATACCTAATTGGTATTTTCATGTTTATAATCTTGAATTTTTCTTAATTCTCACATTGTTTCTCAAACTTGCTCATCTTGTCTATGAGTTGCTCATTCTCAAATTTCCATCTTCAATTGGTCATACTCAACTTCCTTTGATCTAAACTTTATATTGACACCTTATAAATGATTTTGAAGATCCTTGATAGTCTTATTTTGATGCTTCAAATCATTAAGGGAATTTATGAGCTAATATTTAAGGTCTACGCTAGCATCTCCTTCTTCACTGTCATAGTATACTTTTACATCATACATCTTATCTTCTTCCTTTTGATCACTAGACATATTGTACTTATTAGGATCACCTTCCAATTTTTAGACTTCCTTAAAAGGACTAGGATTTGATACCAATTATTGGAATCAAAATCACTAAGAGGGGAGGGGGTGAATTAGTGTCCTCAAAACATTCATTCAATTCTACTTAAGCATACATGAATCATTCATACAAACATGAACATATAACAAAGTATATGAAACCATAAAAGATCATGAAATACATTACATATGTGGAAAAAAATCAAGGGGAAGAAAAAACATAGATATTTATAAATTTACTATATTTATATTAGATAAAAACCAAGTTTAGTGAAGCACCAACTTCACATGGAGCACCAACCCCAATTAGCCAAGCACTCACTTACAAGGAGGCATGAACCCTATAGACGACTTAGCATAACATAATCTAATTTATTAATTTGATCACCTTCAGAACACTATGTTTCTCAAACAATAGATTATGACCACCTCTTCAGCTCTTCACACTCTTATCCCTCTCAAATTGCCTTCTAGGCTTCTTTGCTCAACTAGGTATCTTAAATACTAATTAGTTCATATGACCTTTATCCTCATAATCAAACATCCTATTAGATATTACTTATATTACCTATAATATCTTATGATGGTCTAAAATACCTCATTATACTCAAGGATATTTAATTTCATTCCCTTCCTCTTATTTACACTTTCACTTTCTCTAACTAATCAATTAGGCCTATTAGGCCTTATTCTTATACAATCATCTAGCTGCCACACCTCTTGGTTGGAAATAAATAATTTAAAACTTATATTAACCTTAAAATATGTCTTATAACATGTTTCATAAATGAAAAAAATATTACATTAGGTCATCCTCAACTTAAAAGACCAAAACTTCTTTTAGGCCTTAAAGAGACCTAATTCAATTAGGCCTTCATTAGTACATATTACCATTTGATATCCTTGGATAAATTTAAAAAATACACACATGATAGGAACACCTAATTTATCACTCAAATATACCCTAGTAATATCTTCTTAGGTCCATAAAATTTATATCTCTAACCACCACTTGAAGCACACCATTAGTATTGTTCATAATTAGGCTTGTGAACCTACATAAAATATGCCAAACAAAACTGAAGCATGTACACAATTTATTCACACAACCATGATAATAAATCACATAAAAATAACCTAAAATACCTCAAAAACTTCACCAAGTGAATTATACTTCATCACACAGGGCAAAAATCCATAAAAATACCTCTGTAACTCACTTAGAAATCCCAGTTTTCCTTAAAGACTAATCATGGTGACTCAGACCTCCAATATCTATATAGACATATTTAATAACTTATGATGCATATATATTATCCTATGATATTATTAGACCATTATTAGATATAAATTTAATACGGTCATATGATAAATATTCACCTTGCAAACCAATCTCATGACCTTATATTTCACTATCTCATCTGAACTAGAGGGGTCAAATTATGAGAAACATTTTCATTATTTTACTAGCTTCCAAAACTTATACTAAACACAAAAATGTATTAAAATTTATGAAAAACATATCCATGCACTTGGTTTCATCTCTATATCATGATAACACATTCATAATCACCTTCTCATTGTTTGCATCATTAGGCTTGTTAGCAACTGGCTAACTTGGATGTCCATTTTAAAACACTTGGGGGATACAAAATATCTATAAAACTTAATTTACATGAAACATGAGTCTCTAGATTAATACTCCATCCATTTTCATACTTTACTTAGTCAATTATAACTACTACAATAAATCTCCAAGACTTTAGCACTTTCATGTAGGGTCTACTCACACACCTGACAACTCAATCACACCTAGAGGTGCTTGCGAGAGTTGAATACAACATTAGATAACTTACCTAAGCATACCAATCCATTCTAGTCACTTTTCATCAACATCTTCATCATCAGGACCTTATTAGGGTTTTAAGAGGGTTTAAACTTATTTCCATTATTAACAATCATTCATAAATAATATCACCTCAATCCAAAAATAAATGCTTAGAATTTTGAGATAGAACCCTTCCACATCTACCATGAATAATTTAGGTTTCCATTCATAGTATTTAGGAGCTAATGAGAATACTAAAACCCTTCTTAGGTATAGAATCCTTCATTTTCATCATAAAATAGTTTACCTGAGCATACCAATCCATTCTAGGCACATTTAATCAACATCTTCATCATCAGGTCCTTATAAGGTTTTTAAGAGGATTTAAACATGTTTCCATTATTAACAATCATTCATAAATAATATCACTTCAATCCAAAAATAAATGCCTAGAATTTTGAGATAGGACCCTTCCACATCTACCATGAATAACTTAGGTTTTCATTCATTTTGTGCACTCGAGAGACCTTAGATCACATTTTCATGCCTTATCATTAAAAATTTAACCTCTAACTTAATTCACATGCTTATAACAAATTTACTCACCTTTGTCAATGCTCCCATACTAACACTTTTCTTGAAAACTGATCTTGATACCCCATTGGTCCACACTCTCTCTTTGTTTACTTAGACCTTGACTTGCAAACCACATTAGGCCTTAAAAATGACTTTCATTCCACTTTACATGCACTCTCCATCACTCTCACATACTCAAAAAACCTTATAAATTCTTAAACACTATCATACATCCTTCATATGCCTTGACAATAGATCATGATACCTCATTAGGCTAGGTAGGGTCTAGGAGTTATGTATGTGTAGACTTGGTCTAAAGTTCTTACCCTGAGACTCACATGAGTGTTCCAATGCCTGATATACATGATGAATAAACCTCATAAAAACACTCATGAATTTTTTCATTCATTTGACCAATCCATCATTTTATTTCATGTACAAGACTAGGCATCATATGCATATACCTTTTCAAGACACTACTAAGCTCAAGCACATGACAATTTTGACAAGGACCTTACATGATTACCTTCACATAACTCATTTAATCATAAGAACATATACCAATCATATATTACACTCTTATAATAACTAAAATAATTATCAATATTCTCTCTCATAATTACACTCTTCAATGACATCATGAATACCTTCTCAAGAACCTTTGACATCAATGACAAAATCATTGTCAAACCTAAATAACAAGAATAATGCTCAATAGTTGTTTCACCAAAAGACTCTATTTTTTAGGTTTCAATATTATAAACCCATTATTTTACATCTCCTCATATTTTTTCCTCTTCTTCGTTGTCACAAATCTCAATGTCTTAGCTCAATTTACCCCTTCGTTTATCCTCCTTATCCTTGGGGACTTATGCATGTTTCTCTTCTACCTCAAATTTCTGGGGTAAAATAAGAGGAGTATTGGGATTCCATGAATTTTTATTTACTAGTTTTATATCAATAGAGGTTGGACCTATAGAATGTATAATGGGAGGTGAAGGGGTTATAGTGGTAGCAAATGGTGATGGAGTGTGAGGAGTGGTGAACACTAGAGGAATGATCGGTGGTGATGATGGTAATTTAATGGATTTGAGCATTACCAATAGTGGTGTTATTGTCATAATAGGTGGTGACCCATGGGAATAAATAATAGAAACATGTGATAAAAAAGTAGGTATATTAAAATTTTGTACTATATTCAATTGAAGTAGAGGAAACATGAAGAAAAGTCTAGCTAATATGTGGGAACTTGCATGCCTCTCCTCTTCAGTTATGCATTGAGTAGAAGTAGAAGCAACTATGTATTTATGGGAGATTATAAAAATCCCAACTCTATCTTAAATATCATCTTCCATGTATGGGCCTAGTTGCTCTTTCATTTCTATTTCTATATGAAGGGGAGGTCCATGGATAAGTTTGGAGATCCATTTTTCTTTGTCAATTCCCATAGCATTCTAATTGGTGATAATGGAATCATATTCGATGCTCTTTAATACAATCACTGACATATTTAATCTACACATTATTATATAAACTTTACTTTCATCTTATGTATTCATAAAGACACTAGCATGACTTTAAAATTTATAGCCATAATTTATTTTCACCTTCCCATTATATTTCTTGATATATGATTTGATAGTTGTCTTACAGTCCCAATATCTTAATGGTAACTAGTTTAATCTATAATGTGTCATCATTATTATAATAGATTAGAAATTCTCCCACCTCATATATTTCATTCTACCAATGTTGAGAGGGGTTGGATGGATAAATTCTTACTTAGACATTCTTAGTTCAATATCTTAACTATCATCTGATTGAGAATAAATTTCCTAGTTAGCCAATTTATCAAGCATAATTAAAAGTAGGTACAAAGGTTATTCCCTAGTACCTTCAATCCTCATTACAGTGTACATAGGATATAACTCATCATCATCCATATTTCTAATTGTCTTCTTTATAATAGTAGATATCTTAAGCATGTTCTTCTCATATATGGCATGATATACCATAGGGTAAAAGGTCTCAATCAACCTTTACATATTCATTAAAACCTATGAACATGGAAAACATTGAATTCATTACAAATTATATTTGTTAGGTATTGCACACATCATTTCCAAGTTTATTCATATGAGGAATGCAAATTTGTATTCAAATCATCAACTACATAGGACATCATGTAGAAGTTACCATCTAGTAAGCTCCTTAGGTTTGTGATTCATAAAATCAACTTAGAACTAATAATATACCCCAAGGCTAAAATTTTATTGGAGGTTATAAAAATGTACAACAAAGGGACACATACCTCATTGATGTAAGTAATGGTTGAGGAACCATATATCCTATTCATTAGGGCCATGGCAATTATCACCCTTGGTATAAAGATAACAATGGGGATAACTAAGGTAGGTTGTTGAACTACAATGTTGGTTGGGTTGCCAACCCATTATTTCAAATTGTTACATATTTTGTTGGCAAGGAGCCATGAATTAAACACATCCTTATTATAAGTCATTTTAAGCACAATGAGTCCATAATACATTTCAAAATCACTCCCACTTATGTGCATTACTAAATTTTTACTCAGCCTAAAGTGTAATATTTTCCCAAAGATTTTACCATTCACAAATAAATAAAATAAAAGGTCAATATAGGTCATTATCTCTAGTTTAGATATAGAATTTTGAAGACCAACTACTTTTATTTCCATCAAGTCATATTTATACCTCTATGTGAAAATTAAAAGCTCATCTTCAACCTTGTAGGGCTTGAATACATCAACTTTGTCCTAAATATTCGTGTACTTCTTGAAATCATGATGTAGAACTACTAAATTGAATTTTGTATTGGTGTATTTAGTCATCCCTATAATCAAATATGGATAAGTAATTAGAATGTAAGATGAGGAAGCCATTGAAACTCTAGTCGAAAAATTCCTGTGCTATGAAAAATCTATAAACTCTTGGTCGCAATGGAATTCTAGATTCACAGTTTGTAATAGAGATATGAATTTATAGTTTGCACTTGATAGCTAGAAGGTGATGTGATTAGACTGAATGTGGTAATTCAAGATATATTTATTTAGATGTGCTATATATGATAATTGAATGTATTAATTAAATATTCATGTGAATTAATTGCATCAATGGATTTTTCTCCATTCATTATTTATTCTTTTCATTTGAATTTCATAATGTTGACTTCTATAAATTTCACTACCATATGGCTTCTTATACCTAATTTTAGATTCCTAGTCATCATAATGGGATAAATTTATCTTTTCTACTCTTTCAAGATTAGAATTAGTGTATTTTTTATTTACTTATGTGGTTATGAAGAACACATGCTTGTTTATCCCTACTCTGCTCATAGCTAAGTTATGGATTTTTGTACTTTATTCCTTTTGTCATGATATATTGAGATGATAACACTTAGATCACTCTCACTACTTCACTTTCCTAGATATTCTATACAAATAATTTTGTTGATGTCACCTTTCTTTTAGTATGATGGTGACATTTGAATGAATTTATATTATTTACTTGCCCATGATCAACTGTATTAATGCCTCTATTGACATCACCTCTAGGTTAGTGAGATGATGACATGTGGTAGATTCTAGATGATCATATTTATCAAGATGGTCCATACAAAGAAATATGTTTATGTAACTTTTGGGTTATAATGGTAGTGCAATGTGGATTACCCTCAATGATCTACTTGTCTAGGATGGTTTACATAAAGAAATGTGACAATATCTCTACTAGGTTAGGAGAATGATGACATATGGATGGCTCTTAGTTAATTATATGCCTTAGATTGAATGTAACAATGCCTCCACTTATGTCACCTCTAGGTTAGTAGAAGAATGACATGTGAATGGCTCTTGATGCTCCACTTACCTAATGACTTATATTCTTTATTTTGGTTTTAGATGAGAGGAATGATGTCGTGTACCAAAGATTAAGCTAGCTCTAAGATGTTTCATGTAATGTTTAAGTAAAAAATTACATGTTTATGACATAGTATAGGAAAATAACCTACTAAAATAATAACACATAAATCTATTTATCTACTTAAATCATAAATCTAACATGTTCATAAGGATAGTGCTCAAGGAAAATCAAAAGTGAAAAGTAAATCACATAATATGGATTATACACAAATTTGATTCTCTTAAACCTTTGATACATATTATACTTTTGAAATTAATTATTTTTAATCATGTTGACTAAACAACATAAATCAATATGAATAGATGAATTCATCCTATCATTGAATAAATTCCTCCTATCATCAGATAAATTCCTCAAGCTTACATTTTTCAAACTCCATGTCATAGACTTCTGTTTCACCAACGACTTGAATATGGATATTAAATAAAATGTGGTTCCCTATTTGAATTTTAAAATGGGATGTTTGTGTTGGGGAAAAAAATGGTGACTCAGAGGGGGAAAATACTTATTATTATTTGAGAACCTAGAATCTCAGTAATATAGCATAACAAAACTTTAGCCCTACCTAGAGAAGAATTAAAAAAGAAGACCCTAAAAAATAATCATACTTCCTCATGCAAGTTACTAACCCTTTACATTCCATGGATATGTGCACAATTTTTATGAAATTAATTTCCCATGTTTATGAGGGTTTTAACATATCCCTAAATAAACATTGTAGGTTTCATTTTGACCTCAGATTTTGTAACCAAATAGTAAGGGAAGCCTAGAAATTGATCTACTACTAGTTAGACATATATATCCCTAACATAAACACCTCTAATTATACTTAAATTATTTGTTCTAATATAATCCAAGAATCCATATCCATGATAGATATTTCTTGAATCACACACACACACACACACACACACACACACACACACACACACACACACACACACACACACACACACACACACACACACACACACACACACACACACACACACACACACACACATGCGTGCACATGCACATGTGTGTGTGTGTGTGTGTGTGTGTGTGTGTGTAATTTAATACACAAAAAATAGGGGTTGGGAATCACCATTTTCTAGGTGTATATATAACAAAACTTATTTTAATCAATATGTCTCTATCAATGTGTCTCTATTTCCATGTTTATCATCTTTCATCTAATTTTTAGCATGTAATAGTGTAGTTAATCCCTAGAAATGGAAATTCTTTTTAAAAATTACATTATTGTATAAGATTAAATTGCAAAGGTCCAATAAACTCATTTAGTTCAAGCATAACCTAATTCATTAATGACACATACATAAATACCAAAAATGTGAGTACTATCAAAATAAATCCTTATGGAAACCAATTGTGTTCCATTATGTATCATCCATTTTTTTTTGGCATGAATTTTGTAGTTTCAAAATGGGGAATTAGTGGGTATGTTCTGCATTTTATAAATATGATCTATAAATCATAAAAACCAATATACTAAAAAATGCATAAATAAGAAAGACTAATCTAGAAAATAGGAAATCTAATCTACTCATATTTATACATTTCCACTTACCATCACTGAAAAACATCTCTAGTTAGAGCAGCCAGGAAACAATGTTTTAAAAAATGTTTATTGGTTGGTAAGGTGAGGTCATTACCTTGAAGGTATTTTTACTAGAAGGGTAGTATTATCTAGGATCTCTGATATATAATATGGTCCAATACACAAGAGTGAACTTATCATGTTTTCCATTCTTATCATGTGTTTTATCCCATAAAATAAGTAGGTCCAAAATCCTAAAGGCTTTGATCTTGGATATATTGTCAAATCATATTTTTACTATATATTCATTTTTATTGAAGTTGTGTAGTGATCCATCTATTAAATCTTCCATATGGACTATATCAAGTAGTTTACACTATATTATTTCATCTTCTGCCATGTACTCTTACATAAATTGATACATTGGGATATTGAGAGTAATGGGGAAGACTAACTATCACCTATATAGTAGCATAAAATGTGAAGCCTTGAGAGCTTTCTTATGTCTAGTTCAATCTACCCATAGTGCATACTTAAAAATGATATTCCACTTTGTTGGTATATTTTAGGTTGATACTTATTAGTATATTCAACCATTCTAATCCATTACGAGTAGTAGTTCAAAAAGAACTTGATGGTAATTTTATTGTTGTAAGCCAACTCAGTAAACTTAATAGATTAGAAAGCTGGACCATTTCCACAAACCAAATAAAATTGGGTACCAAACTTGGTCAATATGTTTTCTTCTATAAATTTGATGACATCCATTATTTTGGAGTTATTTTTTTACATAATTTTTGTCCATCTAGTGTATTAGTCAGTAGTTGTTAGGATAAATTTGTTCTGTGTTGAAGAGTTTGGGTTAATTACCCAAATAATGTCAAGGCCCCATTAGTAAAAGGGGTATTATTCAATTACTATTTCTAAAATAATTACAACATTCACTTCCCTTTTTATAAATAACTAAAACTCATGACAGGTCTTGACATGGTTATGCGCATCTTTGAAGATCATAGACTAGTAATATCTCATCCTAAGAATTTTGTGAGCTGTTATGTTTCGTGAGGGATGTACAATACCAATTGTTTGATGTATATTGTGCATGATGTCTAATATTATTCTCTTGAAACACACCTTAAGAAAATTCCCTCATTGTTCTTTCATTATATGACTCACTTCTTCATCATATAATGAGCTAATTTGAGCCTGAGGTCTCATCTTTGCTCACTATTTATCTCATTAGGAATGTCCCTATGAGCAAATAATGGATGATTTGAGTGTAACACTCACACTAGTTACCCAATTCTTAGTGATGTTTTCAAAAATTATGCATGGATCAATTTTAGGCATCAACTAGATGATTCCTTAGCCTGTCACCATATTTGTTATTATAATTTCAAGATCAAACTCCTAAAGTTTATCCATCCATTTACCTTTTCTTTCACCCAATCCATTATGGCCAAGTGTGAGCTTGACATATGGGTTTGGGATGATGGCATATGTTATATTCCTCAAAAATATAATGCTTAAACGTATGCATAACTTTCATTAGGTAATACATTTGTTTATCTATCATAGACTATTTCAAATCTACATCTTTTGGATTGATGCTCATGAAGGCAATGAGATTTTCATTGTCATCCACCTTATGTGTAAGTAAAATAATTTTATCTTTTTATGAATCTAATGAATAAAGATATAAATATTTATTGATGTCTGAGATGATTAGAACTAGAGATTGAGTAATGATAGTCTTGATATATTTAAAATCTCTCTTAGACTCTTTTGTCCACTCTATCTTAGCATTTTTTTCTTATCATAACACTCAATGGCTTGAATATATATAAAAAAACATAAATTAATTTCCTTACAAATTTAATCTTACCAAATAAATACTTAATTTCTTTCTTGACGTTGGGAAGCATTAGCTTAGAAGTGTCCTGAACTCATTTTGGATCAATGGAGATCCCATCCTTCCTAATGACATGGCCTAATACTTCCCTTTCATAACTCCAAAGATGGTCTTATTTATATTAAGAGTTGAACACATGTTAAATACTCTTTATAAATGATCTACTCCATCTTTAGAATACACTATCAAGTCATCCATGTAGATGATGATGCATTTCCAAATAAGCCCCTGAAATGTGAAGTTTATTTCTCTTTATAAGGTTTCTTCTACATTAATTATACTAAAAGGAATCATTATATATATAAAATTTCCCCA
>JARHVA010006214.1:0-10000 GCA_037957365.1 Torreya grandis
ATTTGGCATTAATTTTGGTGAATATAGAACTTTGGAAACTTGTACATCATGTGAAGGCTCATCCATATTTAATGATGTATCATTTAAATCTTGAGGTGTATGTGGAAACGGTTCCTCATTTTGTCTTTTAGGCTATTTTGGTACCCATTTTTTTTAATTGGACATATTTGCTTTAGGAGAATTAATATTTTATATATTTCTTTTCAATTCAAAATAATAATTAGTATAATGACCATGGATTCTATGATATGCACAATAATATTTGTATCTACATATATGATGCATAGGAGGTAATTTTATCAAATTATTTCTAAGCATCTCCTTTAGAATCTCACTTGAATTATTAATAGGATTTTGTTTACTTGTATAATCATTGTCATTGGGTGGCTTTGGTTTTGGCTTCCAATATTGATTTATATGAGGCACATAATTGCTATGTGGAGATGCAAATACATGGTTCACACTAACATAATGTGGATTATTTGTATATGAAATTTGATATTTAAATAAACTAATCTTTGAATTTAGAGACTGATTTTTATTTTGTAACTCATGTGTTAACTTGCTCATACTAGTGATTTTATCTTTTAGGGCTTCATAAACACAAAGCTTAGTCATTTTAGATTCATTACCTTCATTTAAAACTATAATGTGGGACACCTTATCCCTTCAGTAAGTGATCTATTATACCTAGTTAGTGAAAAAAATATGAGGAATTTTCAATTTGAATTATTATGCATCACAAAAAAACCAAATTTTGGTTGTGAAGCATTCCACATTATTTGGCAATTTTATGATGCATAATAATTCAAATTGAGAATTCCTCATATTTTTTTCATTATATATATATATATATATCAAAATAATAATGAAAAAAATATGAGGAATTTTCAATTTGAATTATTATGCATCATAAAAATGCCAAATAATGTGGAATGCTTCACAACCAAAACCCTAGAATATTCCTAAAATAAAGAATCAATAATTATAATAAATAAGGAATAATTTTTAGAGATATGAGATAGGTTTTTTAATAAAATATTATTTTTATGAAACCCATAAATTAATTTCAACATAAGTATACCAGTCACCTTGTATGCCAGTATTTACTAAAAATAATAAATTACAAAAAATAGAAAAATCCTTACTAAATTCTAGAAACAAAAGAGGTTTTTTTAATTATATCAACCTAAGTATAAAAAAACTCTTATGAATTTTTAAATGGACCTAATTGGAGGCCTAAACGTGCCAATCAAGGAATAATCCACTTGCGATTATAAACACAAAAATCCCTCGTGACTAGAAGAAGGTAAAACCCTAGGGTAAAGTTTCATATATGAAATTACAACACAACCAATTGAAACCCTAAGAGTCTTTTAATCCCTATATCAATTTTTTTTCATTCACATGAATTAGGTTCACTAAATTTTTAACCCTAAAATGGATGTAAGAATCCCAATTTAGTGTTAATAGACTTAAGAATATATAAAAGATAATGGACAAGGGTGATAATCAGATATACAATAGGCCAATTAGATGCTAAACTCAAATATAAATAAAAAATAAATTTTTCATGATGAGAATAGGCTAAATATATAAGTTACACCTAACATATCCATGGAAATTATAAAGAAGTGATATACTTAGCTAGTTCTGATGCTAACATAATTTTGGATCTAGAACAGTTAGAAAGCAGGCTAGAAAGAGATTCTAGAATAATCATCAAATTCTATATCTAAAAGTTTTAGAGCTATAAACACTAACATCAACTTGGGATGGTTGTATTGATGTTATTATCTATGTTCGATTCAAGTATCCTATACCAAATAACTATTAGAAAAGGATGTGACAACCTAGATGCTTCTAAGTTTGCCTTCACCTTTTCTCTAGTGCACTCAAATATGGTTCATGGACTATCACTACTCATAAATTTGTAAAACATTAATTTTTCATATTCATTATGACCTTGGGATAAAAATTGGTTAGTGATCACATGGTGTTGAGCTGACCTAAATACCCCTATGTTAGTGAGCATTGCCTACATAACCAATACTCCAAAGAGGGCCTCAGATTGTTGTATTTCTCCCATATGTGTTGCCTTGTTTTTGAATCATATAATATGTGAAAAGAAATTTAAATAGTGACCTGGCTTGTAAATTATAAAATTGGGCTCTTAGGATGCTCCTTTAGTACTTATAACCTATAAATGTATTGTATGTATGATTGGTATGGAAATAGTAAAAGTTTATTCAATAAAATAATCTTTGAATACTCATTGTTAATAATACTAGCTATTATTCCCATGTTTCTATGTGAGGAATGAATGAGGGTTGATCTTTTATTTATATCAATCCCTTTGGAGAAGTAACTCACATTAAAGCACTTATGACAACTATTAGGATACATTTAATTTGCAAATTAGATGAATTTAGGGCACTAAACACTTCCATCAGGTCAAATTACTAATTTTGACATTAGCATCTATCCCAATAGTAGTGTATATGGAGAAGAAAGGTAGGTATAAGCTCAAAACTTGTAGAGATGGAAGATAAGTACATTTTAAGCATTCTAGGCAAGATAGAAACCTAGGTCATCAACATAATATTGGTCAGAATAAGAGATATTGGAAAAGGGCCTTAAGATAGAGTAGATGTAAGACTTTTGAATGTGGGGAAAGATCCAAAACTGAGAGGAATAGCCAAGGTCTGAGTTTTCTAGATATAAAAGACTCAGGTGCTATATAATCCATAAATATTGTCTTTAATTTTAAAATTTTTGAAGCATAGTTTCTAGGACGACAAATAAAAAATAAAGATGAAAATAATTTAAGTTAAAATATAAATATACAATATGCAATTAATTAAATGAGTAAACATAATGGATTTAGGTTGGTCGATATACTAAAAAAAGAAAGTGATAAAATTTGTATTAGGTTGGCCGATATAGTTGCAATCAAAAAAATTTTATATCAATATGGAAAATAAAATTTGGATAAACATGAAATGGTATCCAATTAGTCTATAAATTTGTCATATATATATATATATATATATATATATATATATATATATATATATATATATATATATATATATATATATATATATATGTAGGAAATGGTATAAGGTTGGTTGATACAATTAATAAAAATAATGAATGATACCAAGTTGGATTGAAAATTATGTGATGGTTTTAATGATGTCAATAATAAGATAAAAATACAAACATGAAGTGATGTATAATATTCACACTGGGTTAAATATAATGTATTTGTGAGAAAAGATGACCTAATATCATTAACTTTCTATCAATATACTAGGACTCAAATAAGGATAATATTAATATTGGGTTAAATAGAATGTATTTATGAGAAAGGATGACTTAATACAATCCACTTTCTATCAATATACTAGGACTCAAATAATTTAAATTTAATAGAGCTTGCTTGTACTTGGATGATTGGGTAAAAACCAATGATATCCATAAATCTAGTATAGGGTAACCTAAAAATCAAATGTCAATAAGAAAGGGTTATAAAACCTAAACTTATGACATAAATTATTGTAAGCTATGGTTTTAAGCATGTAAGTAAATTAAATGGTTGTAAAGGGTTAAAAATAAATCAAATTATGGGAAAGTGACTATAAAAATTGGTATGGTGCAATGGTAAAAAAATGAGAGTATGAGAAACCTAACGTGATAAATGGAAATCCTATATCTATAATAGTTGATTTAGTATAAATAAGAGTCAAAGAAAGATACACACATACATACATATATAAATAAATAAACAAAATCTAATATATTATTTAAAGGAAATACTATAGATTTATAAATACATACCTTGAGGTAAACACATTGATGCTTCAATTTCTTGCTTTAGCTTAAGTGGAGATTTGAAAGAGATGTTTTAGGTTGAAGACCTCAAATGGATGAATGAATAGTTATATATTATTAGTTAAAAACTTGTAATTTCCTCTCATACTGAGCTTCAATGAAATCATAAGACAAAACTTCTAAGATAAGGTTCTAAACCACTAACTTCCAAAAATACTTATTAGGGGAAAAAATATGAGCATGATAAGAATGTATGAATGTGATATATGTTATTAAGAATCAAATATAATCCATATATATAATTAAAGTACCCAAAACCAACCCTAAAATCTAATTATATGGTATCAACTATGTCAATATAGTGTAAATATGTCAACTAACATAGTATGGTAACAACTAGAATGATATAGTAAATGTCATAAAACACACTTGGAATTTTATTGGACTAGTTGATACAACATGGGAAGGACAAATGAAAAATTAGAAGATATTGTCCAAGTGGATAATTTAATATACAGGTAAGATAGAAAAAAATGAATAATAATTATACAAAATGGATATACATATATGTAATTAAGGGAAGTTAGACTACTAGCAGCTATAGTGTAGCTAGATAGTATGAAAACATATCTCAACAAGTACCATGAGCCAATCCGACACCATTATTGATGAAAAATTTAAGGTATACAATTATGGATACTGATTTATTTATAATATATTTCAAGATAAATCATTAGTGAAATGATCAAATAAAAATATTAGATGTATGCAAAATTGGCCTAAACTACTCCCCGTGAATGTATTAAAACTTCCTACATGTCCAATACTTGTGAAGAGGTAAGTCAAACCACATGTATTTATCCCCTTAGGTGTATGTGTGAAATTTTTTATAATTAAATATATTTAATCTCTGATATATCTTTCAATATTTTTAAAATGGCAATGTGGGATTTTATATGAGGTGCTTGAGACTTGGCTATGACTTAATCCTTGTGAATCATTTACCTTTATATAAGTGTTAGATGTTGATATAGGAGCATCAAGAATAACAATGTAAATTTGGTCATGAGTATAAGGTTAGGTGTGGTATGTGTATGATGGGTATCTTAGGTCCCCTTGAAGGCATTTGAGTTATTAAAAGAGTCTTTAGGTGTGTTTTGGTATCCCTTTGGCATTTTCTCACCAAAATAGACATTTTCAATATGTTAATTATGATTGTGTGTTTTGGAGTATTTTGAGTAAATGTAAAGAAGTTTCATGTTATAAAATGTTTGTATAATTTCACATAAGGACGTAGGTGGGTGTAGGAATGTTTTCTATATGCACATCATGAAGATAAATGTATAAACCAAGAGTCTTGAATGTAATTGACACATTATGGTATGACCTTGAAAGTAGGAGAAGGTATCCATGCATGTAAGAAGAAATGAAAAGAGTAAATGCACGTGGAAATAAGGTGGTGAAGGAGATAGAGAGTCATAATATATTGGTATGTTGAAGAGGCATATAAGAAAATTAATAAGAATCCAAAAAAAACTTGAATAGTCCATGAAGGACAAGTGATGATAGTGAATGTAATTATATATATTTACGTGAAATCTATAAATAAAAAGAGTGTTATATGCAATATATATTTATGAACTATATTTATATATATTATTAATGTGTTGATGTTATGAAGAGCCTTTAAGGCTTTTGATTAGTACTCTATTATAATTATAGGGTTGATGAAGATTGTATCTCAAAATTTTATAGGTGATTATTTATATGTATGAAGATAATGAAAGAGTAACTAGTTTGTGAAATTTGATGGATGATAATAAGATTTTATCATAAGTAATCATTGTATGGTTTTTCATTGTTCATCAAGATACTGATTCACACATTAGTGGAGTCAAGATATAAATTTATAGTCTTGTAGCCTTATTTCAAAGAAATAGTTAGGAAATAAGACAAAAGTCTCATTTGGGGAGATTCATGCATGAGTAAGGAGATTGAAGTGGTTTAAAGAGTATAAAAGAAGATGTTATAGTATCATAGATTCTTGATTGTTGTTTTTAACCCTTTAGTAACCCAATATTTGAATTAGAACCCCTATGATAGTTTACACAGTCATACTATCTTCTTTAAATTTTGAGTTCATGTTCATTGGTGCGTATAGAAGGTGGTTAAAGAATATTGATTCATTTGAAGGATTTTAAAAAGTTTGGGTAGTCATATTTTAAGTCTCATTAGATTTTAAAATAGTTTATAAACCCTTGTAGTCTCATTTGAAGCCTCTCAGGCTAGTGACAATCTATACAACCCTAGGTTAGGGTTGAAATAAGGAAAGTTAGATTTGGAGAGTTATAACTAGTTAAATTAATTTAAAAATTAGTAATTTAATGTGTTATGATAATTAATAGAGTATTATGGTGTTTTCTAAACTGTGCAATACTATATGGAGTGGTTTCTCAATTTATGTCAAGGTAATAGGCTTAGAGAATTAAATAGACTAGAATAAGGGTCTACAAAAGTGATCTTATTTTGTGAGGTCTTGAAATTTTTGAGCATGAAAATGAGGATAGAGGGTGCCCATGTATAGGGTTAGATATTTTAGATCAATTACAAAATGTTCAAACTATGGAAATTTGCATAAAAAAGGCTACTAGGAGGGAAGCTTAATTGAGAGCTTGAGAAGTGTAAGAGGTAGTTGAGGATGAGATAGAGTTTGAGATGAGTTTAAACAAGTGTGTTAATACCTATATAGGTCATCCATGTTTTAAGGTTTTAAACATGGGATCTAGATCAAGAATTGAGTTGAACGAGTCTTAAGGAGCTAATAGCCTAATGAAGCTAATGTGTGATTGAATGAAAGAGAGTGAGAAAATGAATGGAATGAGATGAATGGATGAGTGTGATGTTTATGAAGGCTATAATGGTAGAGAGAATTAATTTAATGAATCTTAGTGAACATGATCATGCATGAAAAATATATTAATCCTAGTGAGGGAGTTGATAGATAAGAGAAGATTGAGAAGAATTGGATGCACAAATATGATATTTGTAGGTATCATAGGTATAGGAAGATCAGATAAGTATGTCTCTTTATATCATTTGGTATAAAATACACAAGTTATTTGGGAAGAGGAGAAAGATAGTCTTCAAGAAAATGGAAGATACATGTCTAGTTTTGTCTTTCATTTTGTGTTTTTGCTATGTTCATGAAAGAGTATTGAAGTGTAAGTGAAAGGTGGAGAGTGTGGTAAGTAGCCTTGAATCCATTGAATGTTGATAAAGAGTGAGAGAGAGAGAGTTTTTTTAAGATCAATAATAAGTTTTAGGAGAGCTTGGAGAGAAAAATATGAGTCTTAGACAAAGGATAAGAGAGTTAGAAATACCTAGGTGAGGTCATAGAAGTGAAAGAGATCCAAGTGAGGTCATGAGAGGAAAGTAGATGAATATTCAAAAGATAAATAGGTCAAAGTGAGACCAAAATATTGAGAAAAATAAAAGAGAAAAAGGACATGGTTGAGATGAGTTACCACAAAGAGAGGTAGGTGCAAGAAGACACTAAGAGGAAAGAGATGGAAGAAGAAGTGGCAAAGATAAGATAATAACTAGATGAGGATGCTTATAATAGAGAAAATGAAGGGAAAGGAGAAATCATCTTATGGATGGGTTATGAATAAAAATAAAATCAAGTGGCCAATAAAGCTACTAATGAAGATAAGGATGAAAACTATGAGAGAAGAAAGAGAGTATAAAAACTTTCTTTCCAAAGAACTCAATAGAGAAATGATGAAGTATATAATGAGTTAACAAGAGGATAAAGGTGAAAAACACATTGATATTGATGAGATTAGTTTTAATTAGGAAAAATAAGTTAGTTGCATCTAGCTAGATGATGAAAAAGATAAAGAATAAACCAATTATTTTACCGACCTCATTGAAGGCTAGGAAAGAGAAGAGTTATTTAATGAAGGAGATATGAAACTTGATTATATGTTTGTTTATGAGAGTCAAGAGAAATTAGAGGTATAAAAATCATCATAATAATATGGTTTACATAATGATGTGATGAAGAATAAAGAGAAGATACAAAATATAGAGCATGAAGAAGTGGAAGATGAGGTAGAAGAAGTCAAAATAGAAAATGAACTAGATTATCAATTGAAAAGTATAGACTAGGTGGAAGAACCAACTAATGAGACTGAAGAGTCTCTAATTATGACATGTTTTAATTTTATTAGCTTTGTATAAACAGGTTAGGTCATGGAGGTGATGAAGTACAAGAAGAAATAAGATCTTGAGATAACTCAAGAAGAGAAGGTACACATTTGAATTGTTGAAATCTTCATGATGGATGAAAAATAACATGAAGAAGAAGAATTTATGACAATAATGAGATGGTTAGAGCACAAAGATCCATATGAAGAAGAAGAATTTATGACAATAATGAGTATGAATTTTAGTGAGGAAGCAACTAGTCATGAAATTTCCTTTGTTTTTTCTAGAAGACTGAAGATCACAACATGGGAAGATGAAAATCCATATGTAATAATATTTTTTTGGGGAATAGAATACCCATATGATAGAGGAAAATAATAGGGTATGAATGGACATCAGATGCTAGTTGATGTAAGTGAGAAATGGAAGAAGGAAAGAAAAATTGTCTTTGATAGAGGCAAACTAGAGAATATGAACAAAGATTAGTGGAATGATTATAGAGTATAAATAGATGGATAATATCCAAGGAGAAAAAGAATTATAAGTTTGAGAAGAAGATGGATCACGTATTTTCTTAAGTTGAAGCTCAAATCTTTCCCACATGGGGAGTATGATGCAGGAACATCAATAAAAACAATGTAAATTTGGTCATGAATGTAGGGTTAGGTGCGGCATGTGTATGAAGGATGTATTAGGATACCCCTAAAGTATTTTGAGTCATTAAAAGAGTAATTAGGTGTTTTTTAGTATCCCTTTGGCATTTTCTTACCAAAATGGGCATTTTGAATATTTGAATTATGTTTGTGTGTTTAGGAGTATTCTGAGTAAATGTCAAGAAGTGTCATGTTATAAAATGTTTTTATAAGGTCATATATGGGCCTAGATGGGTGTATTAAGGTTTCATATGTACACATCATGAGGAAAAATGTATAGACCAAAAGTCTTGAATGTAATTGACACATCATGGTGTGACCTTGAAAGTAGGAGAAGGTCTCCATGCATGTAAAAAGAAATGAAAATACTAAATTACTATGTAAATAAGGTGGTGAAGGAGATAGAGAGTCATAATAGGTTGGTAGGTTGAAGAGGCATGGAAAAAAATGAAGAATAATCCAAAAATAGCTGAGTTGGCCACACCCTTATCTTTTATGATACCTTTTAGAGGCCTTTAGGATAACTTTCATTATTCATCATCTTACTTTTTCATCATCCATTTAGTTACTAATAATTTTTTAATCATCTCATTATTGTTTGTACATATTAAAATTTTCTATTCTCATCTTATCCATATCCATCCCCCACCTTGTCTAGACATATCTACCCATCTTCCTATACCATCATTACATTATGTTGTGACCTCTTTTGACCACATTATCTCTTATCTTCCCACTCAGCTTTACATATCTTTCCTTCTCATAGGATCCATTTCCTTAATCATCATTATTTCATCTCCTCCATTATAATATCCACCTTCGAAATCCATTTCTCTTCTAAATATCAAAATTTTACCATTATCTTCAATCCATCACTTGTATCCATTTCACTACCTCCTTTTCATCAATATTTCATGTGTTTTGATTAATATTTGACAACCATATTTAACCTATAGTCACATTATATTAATCCTAAATTCATCTATTACTATATATCCCATCTGCACTCATTCACGTCTAGTACTTGCCACCTTCCCAAATCCTTTTTGCATTGTGACCAATTTTTATCACACCTCCACATATACTCTTCCAATTCACCTTTATCATCATACATTAAATAAACCACCTCATTTATATTCATCCCATATCATGTAGTATCCATCTCCTTTTCATATCCTTTTCTTACTTATCATATTATATAAACACACCTTATCACACATAATATTCATCAACCCTCAATATTCCCTATTATATATTTATCATTTGCTCTTCATACTATATCCTACCCACCTATCCATATA